>VZSG01000440.1:199844-217384 GCA_013398315.1 Nothoprocta pentlandii | reverse complement strand
ACCCATTAATTCTCATCCTAGCCACAGCGGACAGGAATTAGACCATATTCCCTCTGGTTCTGCAGTAGCATTTCACTGCTTTCAAGATTATCATCACGTTGCCCCTGACTCTTCAGAAAAAGAAGTGAACAAACATGATCTTCTGTCTTTCACCATAATTCAAGCACACCTTTGATCATTCTTATGATCTAGGAAACAGCACTCTCCAATCAATCCACATATTTCTTCAAATAAAGTGATTAAAATTTGAAAACACATTTCTCAAGGGTTCAACAGAGGGATTACCTCACACCTAACGTATGCAATTAATGTATGTAATGTATGCAATGCATCCCTCCAGTATACTCCCAGTACAACACGACATTTCCCTCAGCAGCTGGGTGGTGAATCACCCCTGGCACAGCCTCCTGCCCACTCTGACACTGGCACTTTGGCCCTTTGCCTCCACCTTTCCCAAATGCATCAGTCCATGACAGCACATCATTCTCAGCCCTGCCAACTTACAGGAGGTGTCTGCCATTGTGCCACAGGGATCAACCCCTCCTCTACAGCTCTCAGCCTCTGCATGAGGCACAGCTATAACTCTCTTTATGTGCCAGGATTACCATGGATGTAAATACGTTTAGAGTGGGCTAATTATATCCTGCTTTAAAACCCAAGCAAAAGGTTGTTTGTATTCCTTGCAAGCAAAGGGACCTATTCAGAAATCTCTTCCATATTAAAGCTCTGCAGAAATCAGAAGAGGGGACTGCTTTTGTATTAGAAAAATCAATAAACCCCATCACTCTTTCTACACGCAAAGTCTCCAAGGAAGCCATCTCATGAAGATACTAAGATCTAGGTCTCTGTCTGCATCCTTTATCTCAAAAATGTAACCTCACCAAGTAGCATTGGAGGACCAAAAGCAAAGAATGTCTCATTGGCAGAATTCTCCTAAACTTTCACCTAGTATTTGTCACTATCCAAATGCTTAGCCACTGTCACAGTTTTTTTTCTTTTCTAGAGTCCATTACAGATATGAACAGCGATGCTGGAGACTGTGGTAAGGAAGAAAAACAAAGCAGATCTGGAGGAGCAATGAGCACTCCCCTTCAGACGCCTTTCATCTGCCATGTGATACCTCCTGGTTAAGCCATCACCTCTGATTTGTTGAATCAGAGGCTTAATCACTTGGCATCAAGCAAAGGCACCACTGGTAATACTAACAGAGCTACCCAGGACTGGGGGTGGAAGTCCCCAGTGTTTAAAGCAAGAGTTAGACAGTATTGCCACATGATCCCCTCACTCAGAGTCTTTGAAGTGTTATGAAAACATTTTTAAAGCAATATTTGCCACAGGGTAGTCACTCATGTTGTATCTGTCCTTGCCCTCCTCTTTTCATCTGTGAGCACCTCATTACCAGTGGATAATACTGATGCTGTAATACCACTTTCCCTTGGGAAAAAATAATAATCATATGTGTCATTTGAGAAGGATCTTGCCTGCACCTTCCCTTATGTGCACGAATGCACAGATATTAAGCACACCTAACAAAAACATGTGCTTTTATTACGCTCTCAGTTCAAGAAATACAGCTACAATGTGTAATCATTTGTTCCTAGAAAGGGTTTTTGAATGCACTTTTGTTTGCACAAAGAGCAGAAGTACCTGCCCATTCAGACAGAAAATAAAATTAAAAAGCAGTTAAATGCAACAATAGCACTGCTACAACTCATATGTTTCTACTTGTTTGACCAAAGACCTATGATAATTATTTTTTTTCATTAGATTTTCTATGCTTTTATAGTATGACTTATTAGGACTCATACTGTCCTACATGTTTTATCAGAAACCTGTAATGGCCTCTTTAAACTACCTTAAAATTCAAGAATGGTGTGAAAGAGAGGACTAAAGGCAAGACAGAAAATGTCAGCAAAGGTGCAGAAAAGTTTGTACACATGCACTTGTCATTATTCTGAAGTTGGAAGGAATTTCTCAAAGAAAATGTTTAGATTTGAGCTTGGAAGATTAGGAGGAGGAAAAAAACTTATCCTAAGTGATAAGACCCTGTCCTGTTCCAAATACGGAATCTAGATGTTTCCTCCATCTAAAACTTGACTACCTCGTAAACAATAGACTCTTAGGTAATGCACTTTTCAGCAGTCAAAATGTTAACTCTCACCTCAAAATCTAAATTAAGACTATTTAGATAAAAAAATAAAATTATTTCCAGAAGCCAGTTGCCACATTTGTTCCCTGGAGCCCTTTGCCCTGTGCAGAGAGCACAGCTGGGCTGCGAGCTTCCCAACCGTTGCTCTTCTAACCCACACTTAGGCAAGAAACATGAATTCTGCCTTAAAAAAAAAAAAAAAAAAAAAAAAAAAAAAAAAAAAAGAAAAAAAAAAAGCATTCTCTCCAAATCTTAAGATTACTCTGGTTTTGTTTTGCTTTAAGATAAATAAATCCCAGAGAATCATAAAGCAAATGTCCAAAGAGTAGTGCAATCTGAATTTATTGGGGGTGCCCTTCTTAAAGGAACGGGTCATGCTTCATGCTGTCCCTTGCTACAGCTCCATCTTCAAAAATACACACAGAGCAGCCTGCTAAGGCAGGGTCCAGCATATCCATGCCCTGTCTCCAGGCAGAGGAGTGAAGGTCTCCCAAGCTAATACAGGGAGGATAATGGGAGAGTGGAACAATCTGAACCTAAGGTATTTTTAAACTTTATCATCAGGGGAGTTAAAGCACTGTACTTAATGTTAGCTGTTGTCAAGATTAACTATAGTATCGTGGGAAAAAAAGGCTGGAGTCACATACTAATTACATGGGCTTTGATGTTTATTAAGAACAGCTACTCTTGTAAAATTATAATGCTGCATTCACAGATTAGAGCTTAGGTTTCGTCAGCACTTCCATTGTAATATTTTGTAAGGTTAGCCATTTTGTTAATGAAATAGGCGTACAATAGGACTGTACTTTTAAAAAGTGCTCTATATACAAGGTCTCTGTCTTAAAAATATGACTGATTTGATATGATACGGTAAGTGCTAAATGCATACAGAGTAGTGACTTTGTGTGCAAGGATACATTTACACACATACATTTCACTTTTTGACAAATATGCTTCGACTTTTATGCAAAGCACTGTCCTTGCAGAAGGTGAAAATCTCACTTTATTAAGAAATGACAGCAAATATCCAAAAAGAACCTCATCTGCTGTGGGTGCAATGGGAGAAAAATTACAGAGTGGCTCCCATTTGCTGTGTACGGGAGAGAACGAAAAGGGAAGGATAGTCAGAGAAAAGTTGTTATTCCATAAATTGAAGGTCCATCCAGAGAAAGTGGCAACAGTTACTGTTGCTCCAGTCTGCTTCTCCCGAATCAGTAGCTGCAGCAACTAGATAACTTCACCAGATCTGTTCTAACCCTCACTGTCATCACAGGTGGGTGTTTTCTAAGCCTTTCAGTATTCATTACACAACATCCTGGAGAGGTGGTGGCAAATGTTATTATTTTTGTTCTTTAATGGATGTAGATGTGGGCAGAGAGAAAGAAAAGGCCTAATCTGAATGAATAAATAAATAAATAGTTACTTAGAGCAATTTAGGAGAAACTTGGGCGTGCAAGTTCAAGCAAGCGATCCAAAGGATCTCCACCCAGCTGCCTCGGCTGTCTCATGGCCAAGTTCCCAGTTGTCAAAGGACACCCACAGGCTCTTCTGTGTTTTCTGAGCACCTCCAGACTCTGCCGGTAGCCCAGATTAACTTAGCCTGAAACCCAGCAACAATGAGCACGGAGCAGGGCACTAAGCTTGGCGACCTCCCCCGTGCTCTCCAGTCATGGACCCACCTGTCATACCCTGTCTGGACCACCTCAGGAAAGCAGGAGACGGTTGGGGACAGCCTTCTCCATGCTCTCTTGGCACTTGGATAGGGTGAAGGAAGAAGCAATGCAATATTGAGACAGAGACTAAGTCCAAAGAACAAGGCAGCAGCCTAACCCTGAGTCCAAAGTTCAAGTTGCTGTGTCCTACTCTGATTAAGAAAAGACGTATAAAGTATAAATTTGAGAAGTTTTAACCAAAAGCATTGTTAGCTCTAGAGCTAGCTTTTTATATCATTGTTCCAGAGCTAGTTTTTATAGCAAGTTCAGAAACCTACACTAGACTTCAGCCTGCCACACAGTCATAATATTTAGAAAAGAAATGAATGACTAAGGGGAGCTCTGGGGAAATACAAGAAGAGTGGATAACATCTATGCAATTCACAGGCTCGAGTTCACAGCTATAAAGACGATCATATCCTGCAAGAGATGTGGGATAGTGCGGGATTACAAATAATTTTGCAGTTGTAGAGAAAGCTGATGAGGAAAAGAGAATGTATTCTATCATTATTTTTAAAAACTTCTGGGAAACTACTAAAAAGTGAGAAAAAATAGGAGCAGAGTTTTAGCTTTCATACTTGCTCACTATTAGGTAATGGCATTCACACTGGTGACTTCAGTGGAGCAGGAAATTAGGCCTCAAATATGATTACTTATCCAGAGTGGAATTAATTCCTCCACAACTCACAACGGACCTTCCAGAGAGGCAACACAGAGTAAAATGCCTGAGATACCTCCCCTATTGCAACGGAGATTTTATTGTCTGGAGCTGCCACTTCGTAGGCACCACATCCAGGATATATATTCGTTAAAAAAAAATAACACAGTCCCAAGGGTCATCCAGCTGCAACAGCTAAACTGACAGATGAGCACTGTTTACATTCCTCCAGCAGAATGAGATAATACAGGAATGTCAAAAATTCAACCAAATATCCTCAAGAAACAATCCTGTCCTTTACAAGACATTGAATATTGAGCAATGGGATTTTCCACAACTATAGATTGTCATTTTCCAATTTCCGTGCTTTCTCTTAGCTGCTCTTGCACAACTCCAAACACAGCAGTCTGTTTTTAAATGACATCCTTTTGGTTAAACACTTAGTTAATCTTCTATTTAGCTTCCTGGGCAGCAACTCGGAAGAATAGAAAGAGCTGAGTCGGAAACGCACTTCATTTTGACATGAAAGACTTGTGATTCTTTTCTAAATGAATGGAGAGAGTACAGTAGTTTTCTCACAACACAATGTACTGCTGAGAAAAAAAAAAAGAAAAATAAAAAAATATACACACATATACCAATGAAACACATACACTATTTTTTCTTTACCTTCATTTTTAAGCTTATATTTCAAAAGAAAGTTCATATTATTACATAATGTGTTGATATTTTCTGATTTAAATGCTTAATGCCTGGAAACAAAGAGTTCCAGCAAGAATGATACTCTAAAAGGCAACATTTCATTGCAATTTATGATATATTTTTGAAACAAGCCTTTACTATAGGAGGCAATCCTTTATTTTGCTTATCTTTAAAAAAAAAACAGATAATATTAAAAGCTGGCAAAACAGAATGAGGATGAACAATTATTTTTATATATTAACAAAATCTTACATAAGAGGCAGATCCTGGCCTTGCTGCTGTTGACTCAAATGAAAGTCAGCTCTAACACTTGGTGTGCATCCTGTGCTCTGGGCCCAAGAGTGCAAAAATTGAACTTCACAATCCAAAACAATATTTAGGACTGCCTAACCAACATCACAGGTGAATATCTACCAGCCTACACAAGAACAATTAAATCTAAATTCTTAAATGGAAATCAGATGGCATAGGAGATTACAAACATAATAGAGGTCATTTCATTTCTAGTTTATTGATTTACATACAGCCCGAGTGAGTTAAGAACAAAAATGTCATTAGCATCAGACATCTGCCTGTAGCCAAATGAGCTGATCTCACTCCGTCCAGCTTTTTCTGGACAGAAGGATAAATTGGAATGAAGGAGCAGTGAGGAAGAAAAGGCGGAAAAGCATCAGAAAAATGTACACATATAGAAACCTTCTAGCTTCTTAGGGATTAGCATTGGGCTGTCCCACCAGAAGTTGGCAAGGCATCACAAACAGGGCAGCAACACCTTGCTGTGCGTCTCGGTCCTCCAAATACTTAAAGCATTTTTCACAAGAGAGTCTCTATCTTTGGAATGGGGGTCTGAAAGTTACATAATAAATGGTTTTCATGTATGAGAAGGCAAGTAGAAATTATTCTATGTATGTTTCACAAGAAGACAGGCTTTCAGACATTTCTTCATGACTGTCATCACATACAGCACCAATTTACCTTTGAAGGGGGAAAGGAAGGCTTTTTCACCCTAAATCTGGGCTCTACCATAAATAGGCATGACTTAGGTCAGAGCCAGGTTTGGACTTTCATTGCTAGGCCCACAAGCCATGGGCAAGAACAAAACCTATGAGACATGCTCAGGAAGACTGAGATTTCTTGAGCCACCCAGAATTCATAAGCGCCTCTTAGCAGAGTCTCTTTCCTAGAAATTCAGATAAGTATTTTTTGGCTTCACTGAAAACAAATATACACATGAGGATAGGGCAATACGGAACTAAAGCATCACATCTCACTGATATCTAGTTCCACAAGTCCAAAAGATAAAAAAACTATGGAGGAAGGAACTGCTCCATATTAAAGTCCTTCGCATTTCTTCTACTTACTTTTTAAAATAAATGTTCATGGAAAGATAACTAGGTTACGAGATTATCCTTAAATCTCAGACATTAGGCAAAGAACACAATTTCAAGCTATAGTGAGTTTACGGGTATTCATTTGGGCTGTTCACAGACAAAAGTGTCCAAGGAACCAAAGCCAGAGAGCATGGCTGTAAAGTCCAGGCAGTATCAAACACAGGAAAAATAATAGCAAAGAGTTAATATTATCCAATGGAAAGTCTCTCTTTTTAAAATCAAGATTATTTGTACTAAAAAAAACCCCAAAATTTCAACTGTATAAACATCTGCTCAAGAACCCTAGTATAAATCAAGTTACCCCAGTACGTACAAAGAAGAAATAAAATTACTTCACAAATAAACAAAATAGCCTTTTTTGCATAGAAGTAATTAGTAAGTTCCAATACAATTCTTAAACAATGAAACTGGATTCAGAACTTGAGTAGAAGTTATAAATACTCTTCAGATCCCTTAAAACATTGTTACAGAAAAAGAAACAGAAACATTATGACTGGAAAGTTTGGATTTATCACTCAATTTTAATTCAAAATGAGGTTTATGTAATACATATAGTTAAGTGATATGTAAACTAAATTTGATAATCAAAATTGATGTTTAACAGATTTTTATTGCTATATTCTTCATCCTTTTGGCTGATCAGTTTTGGCAAAGGTGGTCATGTTCCACGAAGGAGAAGTCACGCTTCAGGGATAGAGCACAAAAGATACTAATACTTCTAAGCAATACTATAAACTTCTAGCCATATTTTTAAAGTAATGAAAGACAGCATAATTTTTATACCTGGAACAAGTTAGAGGCATGAACTAATCCTACGTCTTAGCCTAAGGAAAAGGATTAGACGTAATATATGTTGTGGTGGGTATTGTTACATTTTGTTACAAGCTAAATCAAGTTTAAAACCACTATTTAGACAATAGTTCATTTTTTTCAATATTAATCAGAATTTTTCCTTTTAAAGGAAGATCTTATTCCATCCAAAAGATCTTTTTGTTTGTTTATCCCATTACTATTATAGTCAACATTTAAATTTCAGTTCAGAGCATTCCTCTTAGTAATGTTATGAACCATAAACAAACTTGATGATGCACAAAATTTTTTAGATAGGAAGATTTTGTTATTACGAGAGGATTTACCTGCCATATGCTTTGCTTGTTTGCTTATTAGCTTGTCCTATATTAAAATGAATCAGTTCTCTTTGGTCTTTCTTTTCTTCCTACTCAACCACAACTTTCCTTAAGATCTGGAGTTGCAATTTTTTAAGAGTGAAATAAGAACATAGAGATTAGGGAACAGTGACTTCCCAGCTCAAGTTTAATTTTCAAAATTTATCAAATTATCACTGGTTGAAATGCATTAATCACCCTTTTCAGTTGTTTGGGGCTGTTTTGTTAAAAGCTAATCTAATAGCGAAACACCAAAACCAAAGAGAATAAGAAGGAACGTACTGCCCACTCCCCAGGAAAGCACTTGCAAGGCTATTTCTGGACTACAACCTTTTTCCTGCCTTCAGATCAGCAGCTTTGTTCCACACAAACTATTGTAGCCTTCTGTTTTTGGAAGACATCCTTAAAGAACGCCCATAAGTCAGCTTGAGGGCACCTGGGTGGGTTTGGGAAGTGGCTCCTCAGAAGGGAGCAGCTCTCCTTCTCCTCACACTGCCTGTGCCTCCGCAGTGCCAGCAGCTCTACTTGTGGTGAATCAGGACCAATATGGCACAGAGAAGACCCAATAAATTAATAAATACCTATGATCTGTATGGAAAGCCAGCCTGCTAAAGACTTGAGCCAAAGCAATGCATGAGAGGGGAATGCAGGATCATCACTTTGCATGAACACAGCTTAAACCTCATGCCTGGGTGCAGTGGCCCAAGAACGCATTTGAAATACAACCACTAGTAGGAAAGAGCACAGTCTTGGCCAGGATGCAAGAGTCATTTTACTGCATGCCTTTGTAAGCAGACCCTAATCTTGTCTGCATGGATGGGAAGGTGACCACGCAATGGCCAGCAGATGAAATGCTTGAGTCAGATTCTCTCAGTATAGGTGGGCAGAGATGAGTTGATCTGACTAGGGTTTAACTTCTTTATACCAAGAGAACTTGCCCCATCCATGCGAGCTGCAACATCTCAAGTGCTGCTGGAAAGGCGCTGCTCTAAAAAGACTCCGGGTTCACATTCCTCACCTCCGCCTGACGTACAGCCCAGTGGTTTTCATTACAGATTCCCTGGCTCAGGAGGCAGCTCTCGTCTTGCTGTGCCCCAGCCACGGGGCTGCCTCCCTCTCTCCCTGGTCCAGGGCTGCGCAGGAGATGCCGGAGCTCTGCGTCCTGCGCCCAAGCCTCTCCCTGTGGCCTTCCTCAAAAACACCCCGATCCTAATCTGCTCCACACGTGGCCCTAATCAATGAGAGGAAACAAAAAGTGAGGCATAGCACAACGCCAGAAAGACACAGCCCAACATCTGTCTTCTTCTATGCTGCAGTCTGGCATGTTGCCTTGTACAAATTAATCCTCCGAAACAATGCCGCTAATTCCTTCAGACTAGTGTCGATTGAGGCAGAATTTCTGTTTTGTGCTTTAATCCTCAACCATTTGTCCAGTTCTCTTAAAAAAAAAAAAAAAAAAAAAAAAAAAAAAAANAAAAAAAAAAAAAAAAAAAAAAAAAAAAGAATACAGCTTTTTTGTTAATCTTGCTGAACTGTAAATGCAAGATAGAAAATAAATTAATCCCATAAAATGGTTTACAGAGATCAAGCTACATGACAGATACAATGTGCAAGTGGCAGTTATTTCTTAATACCTTTCACATTTGTATCTTAATTACAGCACAGGTAAAAGAGAAAAGCAACTCTGAGAGTAGACATTTATGAAAGACGACACTTTCCATCCTGCATTTGCTGTAATGAGGCCCTAAACCTCTATTGACATTACCGTGGGCTCCTGCGACACAGATCAGCGATAGAGGGAACGAAAGAGGAAATATCTCCCAGCCTCAAGCAGCTCTGTGTTGACTTTAGCCCTTTTCCCAGCTACTCCTGCCCTTCAGAGCAGTGCCCGTGGTTTTGCCCATGTGTCACACACAACTCTACGTTGCAGCCCAAGAGGCTTAGGTACAAAACACCCTACAAGGTGGGTGGACACCCAGTTCGTTGCTCTTTGTGAACACATTCACCTCTCTGAAAGCAAAGCTCTAAAATGAAAGAAAAAGAAATGAATACAATAGGCTTAAAGCCATTGTGAATAGAGGCCTAATAAGTAAATATTTACATACCTAGAGCTTTCCTAAAGGCTGTATTCAGCTCCCTCTTCAAAGAGCAGGTTGAAAATGTGCTGTCTACTTTCTGTTTATTCCCATTAGAGAATACTATTAGACCTTTGAGCCAAAGTCTTTAGCTAATATTCTAATCATTTTTTTGAGGATACTGAAGATTAAATTGCATATAAACAGTGTAGCAAGCCTGATTACTTACTGAAAATTGGCATTAAGTTGTATTTCTCTTAGTACAATCATCAAACAGTAAGAAGGAATTTCTTTGCTCTTTATTCCAATCCTTTTATTCACCAGCCAGCACTTTACCCAAAAAAACACTGACAATTTTTTTCTTTTTTATTTAATTCTCTCTCTTGCCTCTCAGGGCCCCATTACTAAAGCTCCTTTGGCCATGCTTGGCTTTCTGTGGTGGCCTCAGCCTGCTTTTGTGGTATCCCATCTGCACTGCCCACATGCTGCTTCACACAGCCTACCACCAGGCATATCCTAGCCCTCTGCTTTTACCCCTTACCGAAATGCATGTGATCATGACAATCAGGCCTCAGGTGGCCTTAGACATATTCTACATGGTCAGGATTTTTACATTTGTCCAAGCTTCTGTAATCATTAGCTTCCAGGAGCTTTTCATCCCAAGGATGTCTTCATTTCTGCAAGGACCCTGGAGTGATCTGGACACTTCTAGTACACTGCAGCCGTCAGCCCAAGTCAGTGACCTCCCCACTTGGTAAGTCCCATATGGAGAACATCTAATTAATCATTTCTATTCTGTAGTTCAGATCCCAGGTGAGTAAATATAGCACAGAAAAAAATGAAGAAAAATGTATTTCCTTTGTGCCCAGTCACATAAAGCAACTCCTACCTGTGCCCACACATGTGACAATTGCATGACACAAGTGGTGGCTTCGGCCAGCTCCATCCAGGATCAGCCAAAGTTACTCCCAGCTGCTGCACACTTGTTTGTCTTCTACACCAAGGGAAGAAGAGGAACTCCACCACCATTACCTGCAGCTGGGATGCTGTGGAAGACGGGGACCTTGGGCACTTTGGGCCCTTGGCTTCCCAAATAACTGGCTCCTGGAACAGTATTACCATGGTTGTGTCAGTCAGCTACTGACACTAGACAATACAGACAGCTTACTTTAAAACTGCTGCAAGAGTGTAAATATTGCATTATTGAGAAAATAATTAAAGGGTGAAAAATACAAAATCCTTTCAGAACTATTAGACAATATTTCCGGAGGCTTTAATCAAGTCCATTTGGCATGCAGTTTAGTTGCAGAAGCAAAATTACAACTAAGTCTCCAGGCACTACCATTCCTTCTGCCTTCTTTGCTGCCAGTAACGCCTGAGAAGTGAGAGTTAATATTGTTTTTCTCTTTCTCATGAAGACAGCAGATTCATGCAACTTCATATTTCAGAAGATATATAGATAAATTATTCTTCTTATGAAGCCTCTACAAAACCCTCTTCTCAACAGAATCAAATTGACATGTTTTGTGGGCAGAACATAAAGGCAAATGAAAAGAAAATACTGGATTTGTCAATACACAGTATGATCTGTACTGCAGCTAGTTCATTATCCCTGAGTAACACGGCCACCAAATATGTTAAGATTAAAAAGGACACAATTGCTCTAGCAACAGCTTGATATAAAGACTCTGTTTCCAATTAAAATTATCATCCCGACATTAAGAACTGTAGATCATTTCATACTCTGAGATTATGTTCAGCACTATCTTCCAATACTTATTTTTGTTGTCTCCCAGGATATTGCTATATGGCCGTTGCCTACATGAACTTTCACATGAATCATTAAATCTTTCTACCTATTATTTTCTGAAACAGATAGTGGCAATAAGTTCCAGAGATTGCAAAAAAAGAGTTGCTGCTCAACTTCCCACACTGAATTCAGCTGCCTGGGAACTATATAGCTTAGTTTACAGTTTAGATTAAAGGATGCTCAAGTATTCCTGTACACTCCAGATCAACATATTGTTTCCTTTAGGACAACATACAGGCAGAGTTGCATCTATTCCTTACAGATATCTTTTATTGCTATATTTGTTTTATTTTACACTTTGGTTTGTGCTTTCTCAGGATGTAGCACATCTGTTCAGCCAGTGAAGCATGCAATGCTGAAAGTACACTCAATGACACTTCAGACATGCTCCCAAGAAACTGGGAAGCAGCAAACAGTAGCTTGATAGCTTCTGTTTTTGCTTGGACATGGTTTGAAAATGAAGTTGTTAAGGTTTTGATCATACACACCGAAAATCATCATTGGAGCAGTTAACTGAATAACTGCCATAAATACTCTCTGGCACTTTAAGAAAAATCATTGTCCACTATCCAGAGGCATTATAACACAATGGGCAAGGCATCAAAAGACCAATGAGTACAGAAATAGTACATTTTATTAGGCAAGATTCTTCACTTGTCAAGTCTGAAGAGGAATCCTAATAAATGTAAGAGAAAATAATTTTTGTAATACACAAGAAGAGGCCAACACACTGCACAAGAATTTGTCCCTAAACAGTTGCACTTTCAAGTATGTGAAATAACCCTCTGTCTTCTGACAAAAGTAGGTCTTATCCTCATCTCAGTTACTGCTGGATTTCAGTTCCCATGGAGTGGAATTTGGTTCAGTGTATTTAATAGGAAACAATAGACCAAACAATCTCATCGCCTGTGAAAATTAAACGCTGTATTTTCATAACTAGTGAGTTATGCAAGGAATATTTCTGAGATATGCAGTTATAAGAGCACGATACTCAGTAAGCAGTCTTTGAAAGATAAGTCCAAAAGATAATTGCATCCAGAACTTGTTAAATATATAGATCTCAAATAATCCCAGTCTCTAGAGCACATTAGTTTGGAAGGTTTTTGTTTAATGCACTTTTGCAGAGATGACGTGAGGAAGACATCACACAGTCAGGCTTAATCATTCTGGATCTATACACATACGATCCTTAAGTAGCCAACCACTTTGCTCCCCTGAAAGTCCCAAAGCATGTATATAGGCAACATACACTTTCATCACCCCAATGCACAACATTAAAAGCACCTCACCACTTCCAAGAGGTGAATCCTAGACCCAAATATCTTCAGCATCACTGGAGTTCTTGGGTTTCTATCAGTAAAAATATGTGCACTTCAGTCATGCAAGACAGCGGAAATCATGAACACACCCTTGTGTGTGTATATTGGCTCTCCGAGGACTCTGCTCTGTATTCCATTTTTAACTTAGCTTTTCTTAAATTTAATAAAATATATATAGCTGAAAAAAACCATAAAAATAGCCATCCTACTGAGAAAGCAGATGCCATGGATAGTAAGGACTGGGAATAGGAGGTAGAAAAATTCTTAAGAGCCCAGCCCTCACCTTTGTCCTGCTTGCTGATTTCTTCCAGATAACACAAACACTAGGCCTGTGGCTTTTGGGCCACTCTGTGGTTTGCTTCATGTTTCGTTTAAGTTCAGAACTAGACTGCTCATGACTGAAAAGCAGTAGTGAAAGCAAAATGTGAAGTTTGGTTTTGAGGAAGACCTGAAATATAGCAATAAAGAATGACTGCAAGGGAACTGGAGAATGCAGAGATGCAACAACCAGAAGAGATCTACATTTGCAAATCTAGCACCCCAAAAGATGCAGTTTTGTAGAGCAAAAGAGTCCTTGCTAAGGATCCAGCATGAACAGGTTTATTTTGCATGTTCAGGTTTATTTTGGATTAGCCCTAGCCTGACCCTGTGGACTGCTTGCCCACTCACAGCTGGAGCACATGAGGTGTGTTTCTGGGGAGTATCCACAGCATTAGTCTCATGCAAAAGGAATTCAGTCAAGTCATGGGCTGCAAGAGTGCCTTGAAGCTTGATTCAAAGTATAGAAAATGGTGATGATAGGAAGATTTACTTCAAAAAAGCATTTCTAATCCAGACTAAAATGCTCTGTAGGCACACCCTGTGAGAGCTGACATGGCATGGAGAGTGTAACTAGGTAAAACTGAGCTTTGATGGAATTTCAAATAAGGAAGAGGCCTTTTAGCTCTGTATGGATATAAGAGAACCTGTGCAGACACACAATCAATGCAGAAGAAGCAGTGCTTTATTCTAATTATCTATACCATACAACAGAGACTGGTGAGAAGGGCAGACTTCAGTACTCTCCTACCAGCAAATATTAGTAGATCTATTGCAATAAACCCAGCCACTCTGTGCCCCACTGTTAGGTATTCTGTCCATCCTTTTGCTGTTCCCATACTCACTTGAAGTGAAGTAGGAGGCTCTGGAGGATTGCAGAGGCTATGTACATGTTTTTGCTCCAGTCTCACAGACCTTAGATTTTTAGATGCAAATACAACCCAAGTAAAGGTGCAAGCCCTCAGTGCTCTAGTGCAGACACTAGAGCGAGCATATATAACTGTGCCTGATCTCTCCAAAATGCCCCTTCAGGAAAGAGAAAAATCCCTAAGCTGATTCCATGTCTTGTTGGCAACATTGCTTAAAAAGTCATTCAAAACATTACACAGAAAATTAATCTGTCTTCTTCAGCTGCTCTCTGCAACATTGCTGCCACAGCATATCAAGTTTCTCCAGAATGTGATACCCAGCTTTTTAAATGCAGGGTTTCAGACTCCTGATCTCAGAGGCAGAAGCCTGCTAATTCCAAGCGTGGCTCCACTATGGCCCTTACTTGCATGCAAGGAAAATAGAGTCAGGGTCAATTTCAATGATTCAGAGCACTATTTCTGGATTCCTGTGGGACCAAGGGATGTGAGAATAACAGACTGTAAGGACTGAATTTCAGAACAGAAGATAGGCCTTCTTCCCCCTTCATGAACTTGTCCAGCACCATTACCTGAAGGTACTGGCAGGTATGGCAGGTAAGCCTAGGTTGTATTTTCAAGGGCCTCATCAGTGCCATGCTTACGGTCCATGTGAAAAGGAAACATCCATCTCAACCTAAGATGCAGTCAGAGGTACCCCTGGGGTGGTGCAAAACCCTGTGTGTCCAAGTACGTTGTAGGCTTAAATAGTCAAGCACAGGCACATGCTCAAGGGAGACAAACAAGAGCAAGTTATATTCTCAAGGCCACTTTTGAAGAGCAATATAGATATCTATAGATATCTAGTCTTATTATAATTAAACCTTAAGAGTTAGGTACTATAGGGTAATTCATGTCTTATGTCTTAAAATAGATGTACTTCTTGTTTCTCTTTCCCACCTAATTCATTTGCTTGGTTTTATCTCTGTGCTTAGAGACAATAGGTTAAATGCTGGCTCCATTATTGTCAAGGGAAAATTCCCATTGACTATCTGAGAAAGTTTCTATCAACCCATCTTTATTAATGGAAAGAAAACGTGCAAGTTTAAGTGCTGTGTAAGGCATGAATTAACAATAAAGAGAGACTCTCCTTTCTCACCAATAAGCATGTTGCAGGTAGGAACCCTTCCAGAACGCTTCAGAGATGCTGGCCAAGAATCCTCACTTCATCAATGGAGAATGGGCAGAGGTGCAGAAATTCAGTTCGTATTTGTGATCACAAGCTCAAAACAAAACTAACGCAAGCTGTGGCATGCAGGCAGGCGTGCCAAATCACAGTGTTGTATTAGCGGGCTCTTCCCACAGACAGGGCAAAGTGACAGTCAGTCATCACCCTACAGAGTCAGCCCACGGAGGTGCGGCTCTTCTCAATGAACACGAATAAACAAAGTAGTGACCATATATAGTGGTAGTCTCCTCCAAGCTACCAAACAGCTTTCTGTTCCAAAGCACATGATTTTTTTGCCCCTGCCAATCTGCAGGCTCATTCGTCACTGCATTATTCCAGTTTCATGCTGTTGTAACTCTGTTAACACCAGGCCCATAGAAACTCTGATGGCCCGCTGATTCTAAAAGAAAGCACAAATCTTTTCAGTAGCACTAACTTGAGTTTTGTTCTGTAGTTTCTTTCCAAACAAGCCGGTCTGCTGAGTTCAAGTTTATGGCAGCTCAGTAAATTAAGGGCCAATTGCCAGCACAAAAAGTTCAGTCAAATATACTATTAAAAGTCAAAGTGCATCTACATGAAGCAGTTACCTCTTAATCCCTTCCTTCTACATTACTCAAACCCTGTCTTTTACATAGGCCTATATTTGTTGTATGTTGCTTTTGTGACTGCAATGAAAAAAAAAAAGAAGAGTTAATTCCTTCATTAGAACATTTAACATTTTAACTCAGGATATCCTCCTGCCACACCCTCCAGAGGAACACGGAGCAACACTGATCAATTTTAAATCAATAATGGGGGAATTTTCTTGCGGGCTTTCATCTAGCCATTCCAGCTGAAGGCAACAAGCAGCCCAGAACAGCTGGACCAGGTAGAATGTAAATAAGAGATCCTTGCCAAATCCTTCCTGGTTACCAAACGCTCTACCAAGTTTAAAGATCCCCTTGCGATACCTTTGTACTTTATTTATAAGACTTTGAGCAAGCCACTCCCTTTCCACATTTGTTTGAGTTTATCCCTGCATTCCCATGATTAGTGCAGAACAAATCCAGGTGAAAGGTTGCTTTAGTTTCACACCTGGATTCATGTGAATTTTTCCATTTTCCCAAAGATATTTTTAGCCCTCACTCGAAGCCCTAGAAGAAACAAGAAGGCAGAAATCTGAAAAAGAGAAAGAGATCTGAGGCTCTGTTTACATTCCGTTTCCCTTAGAAGCAGGTCACGTTTCACAGAGCAGTTTAACTGCACAGTTTTTCAGGAGCTTTTTCAGGAGCTTTTGTGACATTTCCAAATGAAGAAAAAACTAGTGTATTTTTCCTCGTTCCCCTAGTGGACTGGAGCTCTTCGAATCAGTGTAAAGAGCCCAGCTCCCTGGATATCTCTTAGCTTCATCAGCGATGCCTACACAGAACTGGATCTGCTCCCACAGTCCTGCCTGAACATATTCCGGGCTGATCCTCACAGGACCTAGGAGGGGTTTGCCGAACGCCGCTCTCCTCTCCGGTGGCTGGGAGAGCGTTCCCAGGCTGTTACACAACGTTGCCGCGGGTAAAGCATGAGATAGCGAGCGGGAATGCTAATTAGTAAAACTTCGAAACTGAGCGACCTTCCCTCAGCACTAACATGCCACAGAGCACCAGCTCTGTCCTGACACGTGGGGCACCTCTCCGCTGTATCTACTCCAGGAATCTCTTTAGATTTCATGAATATACATGCAGCCTGAGTCAGATGTAAACAGAGTTTCCCAACCCTTTAAAAAATTCCATTATGCTTATTCTTCCTGCCAATTAAAGAGAAAGTTTTCAGCAGAGCAGGTGGCCCATGGTCCGATGACTTTTTCCCCTCTGGATTGAGAGGTTGGCATGAAACGGTGGGTGAGGGAGGGCGCATCCCTGTCTGTACACACAGACGTCACCAGACATATTCATAGCCCTCTCCTTGTGTTTTAGCCCTAGGGAGAGATCTTTCCAGGGCTTTGATATGCTCCAGTCTCTGCATGGCATGGTCTTTTGGAGGGATTAGTCTAAGGTTACCTTAAGACGGCAGGGTTGGCTCGCATCTCATGCTCACAACACGACACCTTCCTTAGCACATAGGGAGCTGGAGTTGCATGACTTACAGAAGAATAGAAATTCCCAAATCTTTGTAATATTCACTCAGTCTACCTTTT
>VZSG01000440.1:170948-199804 GCA_013398315.1 Nothoprocta pentlandii | reverse complement strand
CCATGATATTTCCTGACAGCCTTAGAGCTCCTTTGAAATGCACTGAAGTTATTTGATGGGTATCTTCTCTCTTACTAGAGAAAATAAAGCAGAGGCTAGGAGGAGTGGATGGTCTGCAGGAACAACCCGGGAAGTATCTCACAGTACACAGAGCTGGGAGAAAAATAATGTTTTAAGGCAGAAAGAGGAAGCTTAACTCATTGCTTTCAAGTTCTTGAGACTGAATAGCAAAAGCTGGTAATGTTCCTGTACCCCTCAATGCTTGAAAGGCTGACAGAAAGGGTAACCATGGATTTCTCCCCAGAACTTTAAAGGAAAATGATTGATACAGACAAGAGACTTTGAACTTCAAACTGAGCGAGTAAAATGGAGCTCATCAGTACTACAGCTAAATCAGCAACATATACTTTGGGACATCTCTCTACTAATCTTAGTGTTTAAAAAAATACATCTTTGCCCTCTACCTTTTTTCTTCCCGGGATGCCTGCTGGCTGGTTACAGCTTTCTTCTCCTCTCCGCTGCCAATGTAAAACAAAATAAAACTTTATCTCCAACCTCACTTCAGTGACTCACACCAAAAACATACCCTTTTCTACTTCCCTGAACTTCTGAGGAATTTTGAAGTGCAATCCTCAAAGCCCTAAGGGAAGTTTGGCATTTCATAATCGCCCAGGAGCCCCACCTGATGTGTGAAGAATGCTTTGAAACATGCCTGTGATTAATTAATTAACATATTGGCACCTAACTAGCTCTTTAATACTCCGCCTAATGTTTTAGCTTAGAGCTGCCTGTGCCTGTTATAAAGACTGAGTGTATTAATGCCATTACCTTGTAAAGAATAATATGTTTTATATCTAAGTAAACATAGCAATGTAACATAGATAGAGCAGCCTGAATTAAGGATTAACTACAATAATTCCTAGTACTTAAAGAGTCCACAAAGGGAGGAAGCAATTACTTTTAAAGATCTTTTTCATTTTGGGGGGGGGGGGGGGGGGTCAACATTGCTGTGCAGTTGCATCATTCTTTCTCTCGACAGCAAAGAGAAAATCAGTGCGCTAGAGAACAGTTCCCCAGCCAAGAGGCCCAGCTCTGCCTGTAACTGAGCTTTCCCAAGCAAAGCCAGGGCTTGCTCTCTGCTCTGCCCTGCTTAGGCCACACTGGAGAGACCAGGTAGGCTACTGGCACTCCACCAGACTGGAGACCATGGTGCTCGTGGCCTCGTGCTGTCTGTGCAAGGGCTGCAACTTCCCCCAGGCAGTGCTGGGACTAGGTCCTGCTCCTTCCTACCAGAGATGAGCAGAGCAGATGAACGGAGATGAGTCGTTTAATCTGTAGAATTAAAGAAAAGATGCTGTTTGCTCAAAAAGTATGAGTTAAATCAAATCTTCATTGAAACAGTAACTTAATGACTTGGTTAACCAGGGCATTCTGAAATAGATCTGGTTGGTGTAGGTAGATACAGAATCCACACAAGCAGAACAACAAAGAACAACCAAAACTCTCAAGCATGTCTTCTTCTAGTCTCCTTCCAAGTTACTAGCTGGAATTATTGTTTGTTGTATAGAAGAGAAACTTTGGTAACTGCTAAATCAAAGAAAGGGTTTTTGCATTCAGGCTCGTGAGCAATAAGGTCTCCGATCACTTTTAATATGCCATGGGAGTAAATCACCACACCGCTGTGCCTCTGGGGAGAGCAGTCTTGTGGCCTTGTCTCCCAAATGAACAGCTGTGTAACTCCAGGGGCTGCAAGCAAAGAAGAGCTTCATCAGAGGGGCCCCGGTACTACTGCTCGTAGGTATTCCAGGTGTTTTGGGGGTTGATTTCCACATCATGGAAGGGTAGGAGCAGGGCAGAGGTGGTAGTTGTAACTGTTGTTGGTGTCACCACGGCTCCTTGAGCAGGAGCCTGTGAAAACTAGGAGCAGTTGACTTTTTTTCTCTGCTTTCTTCTTCTTTGCTAATTCCTACAGTGTTCGTTGGTTTGGTTTAACTGCAGACAGCAAATTTTCTGGAGCACCAGAAATAAAATGAGCACTACAAAGTTATATAGCAGCCTACGAGGCAGTCTATAGATGTTCCACGGACCAGAAGCGCTAGTTTCCTCAAGGAAGCAGGGAGAAAGGCGAACAGCACAGGAATTCTCTCTGGAAATGGTGCCAAGTCTAAGTCTAGGTCTTCCAATCGTCTTCATCGTAGCAGGCTGCTTTTCCAGTGATGAGTGAGAGAAAGATCAACACTGGATATTCACCTAAAGTTACACAAATAAAAGAAAGAGTTGTAAAATAGTAGTGGAAAAAAACAAGTAAGCTTATATTTTTTTTTTTTTAAAAAGAGTGCATTTGGGAAATAACAACCCTAAGTCCTTTGAGGAAAAGCTGCACTACAAGAAGAGACTGAGTTAATACTAAATGTCAACATGTTTATGAACCTAAAAATCTATAATTTAGTGCTGCTAGTGCAGAAGTCGGATATACTGATCTTTCTTGTATGACCCTGTATGCAGCTCTAGATACCTCTGGACCAGAACGACTGCTACAAATTGGAAGGAATTCAGCAAAGAGCAACAGTGGAGATAAAAGGGCTACAGAGACTAATATACGTTGAGAGAGCAAAGAGGTTAACACATAGCCTGAGGGGAAAAGGAAAAAAAATGCTAACTCTTACAAAGTATTTGAAAACTGTGAACAGTAAGAAACTAAACTGTTCAGATTGCTGCGGGAAAATGAAAGTATGAACGTCAACCTACTCTTCTCAGTGCATTGGTAAAGAAATATACTCATCATGCATTGAGCAGTCTCATTTGAAGGTGGAAAACAGGGAGCTGGGTTTGCTTATGAGCTGACTCTTTTGTTCCTATGTATAATTTTTTCATTTTTTACATACTGGCACTTTTTTCTCTCTAAGAGTAACATAACTACAGTAAGTTTGATTACTTCCTGCCCTCCCCTGCCAAAAAAAAAAAAAAAAAATTGCTCTCTGTCTTTAAATATACATATATGGTAGCCAGGAATTGAAAGTGGATTTTTTTTTTCTGCTTAATTAGGCATCTGTCATTTCCACTTTCCCACATGTCCAAACTGGGTTATCTAGGAGCTACTACATTGGCCTTTTCGACCAGCAAAGGCATTGCAACCACAGCCAGGGTCACGGGTACTTAGGACTTCACTATGCCCAGTAGAGATGAATCTTGAGCCAGCTGTACATTATGGACCGTGCTAACAACCCAATGCCATTGCAAACAGCCACGTTTTGCTCACGATGCGGGGCTTGTTGCTCAGTTTGTGGGCCCATTTGTAACCTGAGCCCCATCACCTTGAAGGATCATAACTCAAAGGCTCATCAAGAATAGCTGGTGACAGCATTTGTTGTTCTAGAGAGGAAAATAGCCTTTGAAGGGCATTTCCACCAGTCAAATTTCATTATGCAAGATTAAAATATATCTTTCTGTGCATTTGGAGATTTCACATCCTGCACCTTTTGTAAATCACGACCTTCCTTTCCTAAAAGAATAGGGCAACAGGAAAAGACTCTATGAGGTAAACACTTCAGAACCTGCACCTCTCCTCCTGTAAAATTTTCACTGACAAGGTACAGTCCAAGTCCACAAGACTCAGATGACTTGAAGTTCTCCAGTACAATTATATTTGTATTTTAGACACATCTCACATCTTTTATTCTTCCTACATAATACAAAACACTGCATTTTCATCAAGAATCATCTGAGGGGAGAGATATTATTAACCACTTTAGGATTATTAAGTAGTTCTGGAAAAGGTTAGAGGAAAAAAAATAAGAAAAGTAATAATCACTGTTGCATGAAATCTGTAATTTTCAAACTACACTAATCACAAGCAGTATATATTGACAATATCTCTGTAGATAAATTTGGCCATAAAGTATCATTGAGACACAAATTCATAGAGTATACTACAGGTTGTTTGAAGAAAAAGCATTAACTATTTAAAGCCCACCTCTGTTTTTTGTCAAACTTTTGGGTAACAAAGACAGTAGGAAATTCTAGGCTCTCTTATTATTCTTCCACATAGTCCCCTTGCCACAAGTTAATTTGATAATCCCACATTACCTTTTAATTATAGTTTAAATTCTGCATAATGCTGGATTCATGATCAAATTTTGAAGTTATGAGTTGACAAGCAGTCCTTTTGAACCCAAGAGGAATGTTGACAAACCAGGACTGTAAATTTGACTGCATGTTTGTTTTCCTGCATCTGAAAACAGCATATAATTAATCCAAAATCTAAATTAAGAGCTCTGATTTAGGTAGAAAAAAAAAAAGACCCAGAAAAGTCAACGAGTCAATGACTTGCTTCTTAGGAGCCCTTTTTAGCCTCTCAGCCTCTGCTATAAATTCAGCTGTGGTTGGCCACATAGAAAAGCTCTAGTATCTTCTCACTTGCTTGGTGGCTTATGTGAAGCACATTGGTCTCCGCTGGGCAGCTGGCCACCAGCAGAGACTGTGGCCACAGCAGGCACCAGTCTGTGCACTTGTTCAGGGCAAGGGAGGGCGACTGGAAATGGGCTCTGTTCTCCAGGGGTACCTGGGCAGGAGGGACCCTCTGGTGACCATGTCCAGTGTCACCTTCTCCCATGGCAAAACCTCAAGGGCGACGTCCTGAAGGTGGAGGTCGCCTCCCTGGAGGTGACAGCAAATCCTGCTCTAACTGACAGTGTGTCTTGGCTGGGACTCAGACACGAGAATTGTTAATCTGATATTTTTCATCAACACCCTCAGCAATTCAGAAATGGAAGCAGGAGATTGAAAAATGAAGTGTTGTGTAGCTCAAAGCACAAGGTTTCAGCAGTCAGGGCATTATCCAGCGTGATGCTGAGTCCTTCAGCACACATCCCACTCCTGCATCCTTCCATTTCATATTTGCAGCTGAGAACTTTACTTCACAATACAAGAAGCCAGATTTGTATGCAGCCAACTCTGAAATGACTGATCTGCTGAACTGCCTGTGTCTGACAGGCGGAAATAGCAATTATTTATTGGGGGAGGAGGGCAGCCCGTAACAAGGAAACCAAACTACACTGAGTAAGGTAATAAATACATTGTATAAGACCAGGCTCTGTTGAGTAAAATACTCTGACCTTTGAAAAAGAGAAGCAGCCTATTAGGAATTAATGTGCTGCACATAGAAATGCCTGGTTGCATTCCTCTTTCACAGACATGTGTTTGGCGCCTGGGGTATTAACTTTCAGACTTTGTTTCTTTTTACTGCATATTCGTCTGCAGTACTGCTGCCTGCAAATGGGGTGCAGTAGGAAAACAAGCTGTGCTGTGCTGTCCTTGCTCTTTCCCAACTCACTCAGGTGAAAAGGCTGATCATTCATAAGATCAGAAATGACCTGAATCATTTGTCACATGAGATACTGTAATCTAATGAGGGTTTATTTTCAATTTTGGTCTGAACTACAACACATATTAAGTTTCTATTTATAACAACTTTTTTATGATACAGTAGCAATAAAACAAATTGCATTGTAATGGAGTGTTTCTGGAAAGCAAGAAGAGAATAGCAAATGCTTAGATACAAAACTAACGGCAAATTGTCATTTAATAAACAAGCAATTGCTTCCAAAAATATTATTTCCTTATCTGGTTCAAAGCTATATTATACACTATTTCAATTAGGCATCTTGCATATACAAAAATATTTCCTCCCTTAGAGACATAAGAAATGAAACATAAATTCTACAGGATGTTTTTCACCAACCATCTTAATGATAGTTCTGACCAGAATGCAAAGAAATCAATCTGGCCAATGAGCAGCACAACTTACGTTCTGAAAACTCGCTGTACCATAAAATAGAATTCGCTGATTTTCTTTACAACTAATACATTTCTCACTTCACATATAAACATACCATTAACTTCAACCCAATCTGTTTATTTTCTCAATATAGTAGTAATTTGAGATTTAGACAGTAACTTTAGATTACACACCCCTTTCTACGTGCCTTTGCATTTCAGGTAGTTCTGCTCCTGAATGTCCTCATTTTGCAAGGAGCTTCCAAGCAAGAAGGAGTTGACCAAGCAGAGTTTCTATTTTGATGTTAACAGGTTACAGTACTCAAGAGTTATGTAACTCGATAAGTCCCTACTCATTTATTGCTTTTTGTAAAAAGGTAGCCAAAACCAAGCATGTATATTGCATATTATCTTGGTTTAACATGAAGCAAAAATTAATTTCAGCAGCAGGATGTAGCTGTTTATTCATCATTAGATAAAGGAAGTTGAAAAGGCCATTTATGTGAATGCACTCCAGAAAAGAGAAAGAGGATACTTGGTGGCAAGAGAATACTTTGTACAGCAGTCATTCCACCACTCTTTGACATGGTGGTGACTGTGTTTTCATGTATGCTCAGCTGCTCAGTGGAGGAAAGCTGAGCTCCAAAGCTCCCATGCTTTGATATATAAGGCTACTAACACTACTGACTCAAGAGGGGATAAAGAGTCAGTGGGTCAAAAAGGCATGGGATTTTTTTAGTGACATTATCTTCAGATACTTGAGCAGGAGCTTTTTAAGGGTTTTTTTTTTTTTTTTTTTATAAATTCTGTATATAATTTGCATTATTCAGTATTCTGTATGCATGGCATATAGGGACTGATCCAGCACATAATAAACCAGCATTTTTTTCCAGTTAAGTGTTTACAATATTTATCCTCATGAAATGGATGTAACTGGAAATGATATATATTTGCAAAAATACTTTTTTTTTTCCCCTCAGTGAAATACAAGTAGGGTTTTTGTTTGTTTGTTTTGTTTTTTTTCCCCTCATGATTTAAAGTTACATCCAGGTACCTCTGAATTTCTAGTTTCAGGTTCCCTGCAGGGAATCTATCCTACACGGAAATTTGTGATCAAAAATCAAAACAAGAAAATCTTACCTTTCTCATTTTCATAGTTCAGTATGGTGCTATAATGTATCAGTTTACATTGATCAGCGGGTCCCCATGTCCTAAAGTACAGAAGCACCTGTTACGCTGCTCATGGAAACGGACTTTGATCTGGCTCCTATACAATTAATTTAGTGACATTTTATTTTTCAATATTGGTTTTAATTATTTCAAGAAATTGCACAGAACAAGGTGTTGTTATTGTACAGACAATAGTGTGTAACAGAAGACTCTTCCTTCACTTGTGAGGGAAATCTCATCCAAAAACTCCATTTACAACTCATTATACTCAAACATAGAAATTCAGAGACGAACGCTTACATGCTTTCCTTCTAGCATACCCCGGTCAGAAATGAACTTTCTATTCTTCTTTCCTATTTCACCACGAATTTTAGCCCCTATTCCCTGGCGCAAGCAGAAGCAGGAGCTCCCGTGTGGGGTTGTACGAAGTCGTCTCAGCTTAAAGCACCACTACTGCCGCTTTCACCTCAGCTCCTCAGTGGGCAGAAAACCCAAGCAGCAGTGGGAGGTCACGTTCTCCTTCCACATCCTTCCCTGGAGCCACCTCAGAGAGATCAGCAACACTCACAGTGTGAACATAATGTCCTTCGCTGCACACCCCGAGAGAGATGCCTTGGGAAGAGCTTCCCTCAGTAATCAGTGAGGGGGTTTGCTAGATGAGCGGGTGTTTTCTGCTGTGCCTTGAGTCTCTGCCTCAGCCCCTGAGGACACCCACTAGCTAGAAGTCAAAACAACTTGCCCACTCTGGGAGAACTCTGAGTCCTTCCTTTAAACCATTGTGACTCTTATTTTGGAAAAGGTGAAAGCAATTCCTTTCTTCTTACCTCCCTCCCCTGCTTTTACCCACAAGAACAAGTGAGCAAACTCCAAACCAAGAAAACCTGACACATCCTTGTCACTGAATACACTATTTTACCCTAATCAGTTCATAGTTCATGTCCAGAAAATTCTCTTGCTGCAGTGGTTCATATGATAACAACAAGTAGAAACTTGACAACACACAGCTGAAACTTCTCTTAGTTATGGGTATAAATCCCAACCTTAGAGTTCTAGTAATCCATTTCTAGACTGAATGTCTCCATTCCATTTCCAACTTTCATCATCTATATTTTAAAACAGATTTCCCCAAGCAAGGATGTGAATTTTTTTGGTGGGGGAGGAGGGAGCAAGTACATTCTTTTTGAATAAGAATGAATCTCTGTGAACAGAGGTAGTAATATGACGTATTCATTATTTTACAGAACTACCCTCTGAGGAGCAATAAGATTTGGAGGTGCTTGGAGGAAAAGAAGTCATTAAGAGAAGGATTATGCTCCCCAGCTCCATCAACTATCAACACCTTCCTCTGTTTCCTTTGTAAAGGATTTGGTTTGCTCTCAGAGGAGAACAGACAGCTGAAGAACAGTGGTCACAGCTTTTCCAAAATATTGGAATAATGAAAAAAAAAAAAAGACTGTTTTTGGGGCAAGAGAACAGATGTCACTTCTTGGCTCTGTCAAAACTTTCTAATTGACCTTGGCTGAGGCACAGCAAAATTTCTCTGTGCCCAAGTCTTTTGTTAAGCAAGGATTATAAGAACGCTGTAGTTATGAAACACTGAGATAGCTCCTTAGTCTAACACATCTCTCCTAGGAAGCTATGTCAAGCAAGTGGGACATTGTCAATCTCATATCCAGGTGGACACTGCTGGATGATGCAGG
This sequence comes from Nothoprocta pentlandii, assembly GCA_013398315.1. Classification (NCBI taxonomy): domain Eukaryota; kingdom Metazoa; phylum Chordata; class Aves; order Tinamiformes; family Tinamidae; genus Nothoprocta; species Nothoprocta pentlandii. The sequence goes on along the minus strand of VZSG01000440.1, from coordinate 191,159 downwards.
CAGTGATGATGCTCAACAATCTTCTGTGCAATAGGGTAACTTCTAATACAGATAAATTTATCCTTGAGGAATTATTCAGTTCCAAATAAAGTAGAAACTGAGCATATTTAATCTACTCATGTTCACAAACCCACCTCAGGAAGGCAAGAGCTTGAGTAAATAAGGAAGGTATACTGATATATGAGGAGTCTAAGAACTAGTTTCTCATGGGATCTTATGCATCTTAACTGGAAATAAGTGGATACCGAACACCTAAACACAAACTGCAAGTCTGGAAATAGTCTTTCCTGCTGTACTATCTTTGTCAGAGCTTTCTTCCACTTATGGTCCTATTCTCTGCACATCATCCCAAGTTGCTGCCTGGGTATATTAGTAACTTCTCTGTGACCTGCATCCTATGGGATCTACTGTGTTTTATGCTAGATACCGGAATCTGCACGGGGCATGAACACACTTTGCACACCAGTAGTACCAGTAGCACTAAAGGAAATACCACAGCAATTGCTGTTTCACTTGAGTTTCCTGCCCTGCACCAGGTACCATAATATATAAGCAGCTTTGTGTCATCCACAATGGACAGAGAGGGGAAGCAAATCTCCAGTTCTCACATATAACCACACATAGATATCTATATAAAGCTATCCTAAGGAAAATGAGTCACCATCTCATTTTTTACAGTAAAAGAGAAGGTAGTTTGCTCAAAGGAAGGGTCCAGGCTGAAGGAAGGCCCTCACCTACAAACCAGAGCTAGCACCCACATTTTAAGCGGAAATGAGACTTACAAAATGCTTTATAATGCACAAGAACTGGGAAAGAGCAAAGAACGGTGGCCAAAGGTCTGCAGCTGCTTCCATGTAAGGAAATGATTGAATAGTCCAGGACTCTTCAGTCTAGGAAACAGATGACAGAGGGAGGATATGCAGAAGGGTGTAAAAACACAGAAGTCATGGAGAGGGCAGATGCGCTCCAGCTTTTCGCTGTATTTTTCAGTTCAGGAATGAGGGGCATCAACTTAATCTCCAAATAAGAATTCAAATTGGACAAAAAGAAGTGGTTGTCTTGAAATGGACGGAATTCCTTGCAAGCAATGTCATAAACACTAAAGCTTTATACGGCTTAACCTGGCAATCAGATCAGGTAAGAGCCTATGGTTCCCTAGTCATCCATTTAAGATTATTGGGAATTTGAGTGTAGAAATACATTTTTAATTCAGGAGAAAGGGCAAACAGTGTCCTCCTCTCCACAAACTTCACAGTCAAGTTTCCTTGATCTTCGGAAATAGGTCAGGAGTGAGAGGGATGAGTCTCAATCCCTGAAAACACCCTACTTGATGAGGATATCTCCCTGTCAGGTGAGTATCACAGACAGCACACTGGGCTGGGTAACCTCTGCTTTGACCCAGTACAGCCATCCTTAGTTCACCCAGCCCCACTGCATCTCCATGGACTGTTTGAGCACACACTCACCTTGCTGGAATATCTAACTCCATGCATGCCCTTGCTTCGGAGTCAACCCTCTGGGCGCTAGGTAACTCAAGGATACCTTGGCACTGAAACTTCGGGCTTCACAAACCTTAGCTTCTTATCAGGGCCAATACTTACAGCCATCTCCAGGCTGTGTAAATAGTCAGCACATAGCTCTCAAGTACTAAATAGAGAGCACAGCATCTGAAAAAATGGACCCGGGTAGCGTGTTAAGACACTAAACTAGGACCCAGACATCATACACAGTAGAGAAAGGCATTCCTGAGGAACAAGCAAAAAAAATTGTGCTAAACGGGGAGCGACCTAGAGGCGGCCAATGGGAAATTGTATTTCAGGAATACACCTCTCTAGAGATGAACCTATCTACTTCTACCAGGTCAAGACGCAGCCCTGAAAAGCCAATGGGTCTAGCCTGGTGATCTGAGACTTTCAGCTGAGATGGAGCAGCTATAAGGGACAGATGCTTAAATAAACATGCATTAGAATGCTTTAGATGCCTATGGTCTTGTAGCTTTGCTGGTGCTCAGGTTTTATAACATCTTGACCTGACTTCTATGCAAGTTGCATAGGAAATGTTTCTGTGCTATTTTGGATCTTGCCCTTAATACAAACATGCCTTGAGAGGAGAATCAGTTAACTAAATAGAAAGAATCTGATGAAAACTTAATTAAAGTACATGGAAGTAACTCCATTGTACATCCCACTCCGGGAATATATGAACCTTATGGAGTGTGAGTTTTTGAGAACCTAAGGGATTTTTAAATTCTCCAAGGACTTGCAAAATGAATTTGGTCTCTTTTTACTCTGTCATTTAAACTCATAGTTTGTTTTATTTCATATAAGGATAATTCAATTTTTTAAAACCCACAAAAATGTTTTTCTAGCTACAGACAATCATGTGCAATGTATTAAGGATAGAACAGCCTCCAAGTTCAAGGTTTGGCACAGTCTCTGTTCTAAAGACATACTTACAAAAATTAGGATTTCTTTTCTTTCCCTTTTCTCTGCTGCTTTCCCAGAGTATCTTTTTCTTTTTTCAAACAGCCAGCTCCTCTGCTTCTTTTCTCATCTTTTTTTCTTTTTGTGTATATATTTCTGTCTTCTCCCCTTTTCATAGTCACCCTTAAACAGATACAGAAGATGTGCTCCCAATAATGCTGAAATCTAAGTCAAAATTTTAATGAATAATATTGCAGTGGGCATGATATCTGTCAAAATGTTTTAGCCCACTGCTAATAGGAACAGGATGTCCATGGATTATTTCCAGCATTCCTTCTTGTGAGTTTACTGCTTCTGATTCACAAGCAGTGCATTTTGAATAGAGCTAGGTCAAATCTTCAGAGAGTATTCACTCAGATAAAATTTGGAATTTGTTCGGGTGTCTTCATGCTCCCTTGTGTATGCTCCTTTCACCCACCGTGAAACTATGAGAAGTGAAATGATGACAGAAATGATCAGAATAAGACGTAAATTACAAGGGAATATTTTTTAAAATGTATCTGTTGGGAAGAATCCACAGATTAAAAATAATTCCCATAACTTATCAAAAAAATCATAGTAAATTTGAGAAAACTGTAAGCAATAAATGGGCATTTTTAAGGGAAAAAAAAAGTCTAATTTGCATAGATGGGTATCAGTGAAATAGCACAAATATTGAACATTTCCTTATCAGAAATAGGGTTAAATTAGTTAGTCATTATTCCATAACAACTGCCAAGGCTCCCTTGAGCCAAAAATGTCTTAATCTTTAAAATCAAAGGTTATTTGAAATTATTCACCCTGGAGAAACATGATAACATTTGTGTGAAGGATGGAGCAAGAACCACTGGTTTCAAAACAGAGAGCTTCCTTCTTGGGCCCAGATGATTTCAAGTGCAACAGCATCGTCCCCGCGGGCTCTGCTTTCTGCCACTCGGGAGCTGGAATCAACACAAGTGAGAAAAGGATGTTGAAAAGGATTCATCCTCATGTACTTAATCCAAAAATTATCTTCCCTCTCACAGAAAAGAGTTACTTTATAAAACAGACTTTTCCAAATAACTCCCCAAATAAACTAGACAACTTCCCCAATTTATTTAGTTCCTTTATCAGACTTGCTCCAGATTACTTGAAATTATAGCAGGTACAAGCCAATTGGAGGATACTCAGAAAGCTAATTTTTCAGAGGGAAGATGTTCAAAGGAAGGAAACTTGGATTTAAAGTAGGGCAGTTTCTGCAGAAAGCTAAATAAAATGCTATGAGAGGAACAAGCTTTACTATCCTTACTTTTTATGTAAAGAGTAAATAGAAGATGCATTTTCTTATCAGCCAGTGCTGGTTTTTGAGAACCTGGCTTGCACAGGGAAGGATATGGTTTATGTTTTTGCGGAGGGGTTTTTGAGTCACAAAAAGTATAACAACTCACAGACTACAGCAACTCAAATGTTCATATTTTGTAGACTACATGCTTCTCCAAAGTCTGGATTAAAGCCTTCTCTTTTGTCTAGGTGCACAGCATTAGCCCTACCTGAACAGCAGAGCTGCAGAAGCCCTGGACATTAGGCACTAGTTTAAATACCCAGGTAAGAATATTGAGTTATCCGTTGAATCTGGACATTGATTTTTTTTTTCACATGTTTGCATTTGCAAACATTTTTTTTTGCAGTGGAGCTACTGACGGAAGCCAAGTGAGCAGACTTTGGACCTGCCTTTTCATGTTGCATTTCTAAGGAGAAGGCGGACGACCCACGTGCCAGTCTTTTCTCCGCTCCATATCTTTCACAGCAGAGTGATAAATTCCTAAGTGCCGACCGCAAGCGTTAGCATTAGTATTTGTCCATTACTGCGTTGTTTGGGAGCCCTTGGCACAAAGACTACGTATCGGCTGCAGGCAGGCAGGACTTGGGGAACAAGGCCAGTATTAACTGCAGTTATTAGAGCTAGCTCTAACCAGATTCAGAGTTCAAAGGAAAATTTTGGGAAACATTGGGCCTTGGTTCAGCCGAGCCGCTTTGGCTGCTTCTGCGATCGTTGCTTAGCCTGGATTCTTGAAACCCTCAATTGCTAATTCTGATTTGCCTTAAACCGGAGCCCCTTTTCCTGTCACAACGCCCAGATGCAGAGTCAAGAGAGGCGCCGGAGGAGGAGAGAGTGCCATTCTCCTGCTCGGAGCGATACGTGAACGCGGCCTGAGCAGGGGAACTGCCGCCTCGCGCGCTGCAGGCCGCAGGCACCGAGGCCCGGGCCTTGCCACTGAGGCGGCGCTGAGCTCTGCTGCGAGGGGTTGCCGCAAAACCCACGCGGAACGAAACGGGAGCAGCTGAAAAGGGGCACCGGGGAGGGAGCGGCCGCATCTGTCTCTTCAGCAGTTGCTGCAGGACACTTGTGTAACTCACAGTTCTTCTCTACTGGGAAACGGAAGTGGGGTATTTCCTTTACAATGGCCATGGCAGGAATATTTCTTTATTATTTCATAGGCGGTTCCTTTCCTTTACAACCTGCCGGGGCTTCAGTCAGCCAACAATGCAGGGCTGTTAATTAATTACCCAAGCTCACATGTGAAGTAATAACCTGTGTGATACGCGGCTCTTGCTCCATAAACGAGGGCTCAAAACGAAATGTCTTTTGATGATAAGAGTGCCCGTTCTCTGGTCCCCCTTGACACGGATCTCTGCTACAGTGAATCTACAGGACAGGGCATAGGGCACTGAGGGAAGGGTATGGATTTCACAAACTACATGATAAAATGTTTATGCCGTAAATTCTTCTGCACCCACGGTTAAAAAGGACATGCAGCATCTTGCTACGTTGCTGTAGGAGAACCTGCAAACCATAAGCAAAAATAATGAAAGAAAATAAATAAACGTTTTTAAGGATCTGATCCTGCAAGTTGTTGAGTCATCGCCCGGTGATCTCCATGGGAATGTCTGTGCTTAAAGTGCAGAAGAACATACTTAAGAGTGTTGCTGATTCAAAGCCAGAGAATTTTCGAGAACTTAAAGGAACTTTTTGTACCTACCTTTTACAACTGGATTTATGAATCATTGTCCTATTATAAATAGAGACGTCATTATGTTTATGACACAGTGTTTTCTTTTTCTTTTTTTTTTCACCAATTTCCGCTCTGGCCTTAGCAGAACAATTTAACCTTGCACTTTCACCATCGCTTCCTGTGTTCGTTCCACGCAGCTCACAACGCTCTGCTGATCTCTTCCCCTCCTGCCTGCAGCCTCTCGCTTACTGCAAATCGCACAGTCATTAATAGAATCAGTAACATTGTCTTGGAAACGTTTTTAAAGTCACTAAGGTTTTCTGGATTGTTGCCTGTTAGTGATCTGCCTAACGAGGAATACTGTAGGACTGTAAAAGAGCTCTTAGCCAGTTTAGCTGAGATTGTTGCCCATGTTATTGACACTCTTGAAAAAAAAAAATGGGAACATATCACAAACCAGGAGCTTCATTCTTACAGAAAGAAACACTACAGAGGAGCTCACTGTGGCTCAGATGATGCAGGTTTAAGAAGTCTTTACCTTTAACCAAAATGGCATGCAACTTGCTTTAACGAACAAATGCTGTAATGCTTCTGGCATTCTCCACTAGGATCAAAACAGCTGGCTTTGGAGAAGAGCAAATTTTCAGCAGAACATAAAATAGTTTATAAGTGCTGTAGTGCCTCTGATTATAAAGAAAAACCCTTCCAAAGTAAATGGCTGCAAAAATGGGTCTGATATATGATACCAGAATGTACTCTGGATCTTAAAGCCAAAGAAAAAAATTGTTGCTCATGTTTTATCATATTGAAAAGCATAATATAGGTGCATATTTGTGCACTATTGGCCAGAAAAAAAAAAAAAAAAAAAAAAAAAAAAAAAAAAAAAAAAAAAAAAAAAAAAAAAAAAAAAAAAAAAAAAAAGAAGTTGAACGTCAAAACATCAAACAAAAATGTCCAACCTGTGCCACATCATCTGCCCTATCTTCTGATTCACATATAGGAAATTTTTACCTATTTATCTCAGAATAACCGAGGAAAGTTTACTGTCCCAGGGGGTTGCCTCACTCGTCGCAGGCTGCAAACACGTCAGGAGGTGCTGGGGTGGGAAGGAGGGATGAGCACCAGAACGTGGGAAACGTGAGAACTCCTGGCACTGACGCCACCCTTGCGACACAGACCTGTATCCCAAGAAACCTCCTCCGGCAGCCTGGGACCGGCGACCAGGAGGTGGGAAGGAGTCTGCACGAGCTCCCAGCACCTCGCGTGAAAGCGAGAAGCGGCTGACTCTTCCACAGCAGCTCTGAATTTCAAAACAGCGAATTAGCTAAGCTAATTAATCATAGACATTACAAAAGGAAAAAAAGGTCCAGCTAATACAAAACACAGCTAAAAATTCCTCCTTTTCCTGGAATTTTTCATCCCTTCAGACGTTGTCATGTTATTTTACTGACACTGCCTTCATCTGATGCACCTTCCTTAACTGTGAGGCTCGATGTAGAGAAAAGCTCAGCCCAGTCGCTCCGGCCATGGCAGAGCCGGTGTCATGATTTCCCCTACAGACTTCCCTGAGCTGCTGTTCCAGCCTCAGTGCCCATCCCGGGAGGGACGGCGGCACCTTCCCATCTGCTGGCACCACTTCGGGCGCTCTCGTCTAACCTAGTTCTGTCAGAACCGCTTCGAGCACTTCCTTAAACATCTCTCACGATGAAGTATTTAAAATCATTCAAATCCTTTCAACAGAATAAAGTTAATGTCAACCATGATGGAGCCCGGGGAGGGGGGGGCAAAGAAAAGCTATAAAACAAACAAATATATAATTTTTGATCTTTTGTTTCACATCATAATGCAGAGAAAAATCTAAATTACCAGTTTATGTTTCAACTTTGACATTTAATTTTAAGTAAAAATGCTTCGAATGAGAGTTGTGCAATTACAAGGCAAATGAGTTTCTTAGAATGGACTTTTCCAAACTATAATAAAATATGGAGAATCCACTATCTTATCTTATCTACCTTCTTCTTCTATCTGCCTTCTTGCTTTTCTACTTTCTTCTTTTATCTACCTTCTTGCTTTTTCTTTCTCAATTTCCTTTTTCTGTTTAATCTGTTTCAGTTCTGGTCATGTGGTACTGATTACATAACATTTGTTCTCTTTTGGATGAGTGTTGTATTGAGTAAACCTAAAGCTAAATCCAGATCAGTTCATGCAAAATTTGACTGTGCCAGAAATGTTGAACTGGACCTTTCTGATGGCAAAAATCACTTATTATTCAATGTACAAGATCTTATAGGCTTGGTTCTTTTCTAACTATCCTGATACAAATCAGTATTTTGTTTTATATCAGGCTGCATTGCTGTTGACTGAATCCATGTAGCAAAAGTCAACTTTTCTGAATCATTTCTATCATAAGGGAAAATAACCTGCATAACACTTCGTTATTTAGTATAATTTGTTCATGTCTTACTGCTTTCAAATGAAAAGCAGGGCTATCCTTAGAGTCATTGCAATACCCAACAGGTACGGACAATTTTACCTTAAATTAAATAAGCAGGTATTTCTCAAGAGACCTTACAAAATCCTAGGTTTGATCTCATCAGAAATCCTTCCTTACCATTCCTAAAACAGAGCAGTCATGTATCAGTTTGTGTGATTTTTGCAGCTAATCTCAAGGTTGACGGACAGGTACAAAGTTTTAAAAGTGTTTGCTTGTGGACATCTACTTTTTCATATGCTGGTGTAAATGGCAGAACGTGTAAGTCCCAGTACAGCTCAGACTATTTATCTTGTTGTAACTGGCCTTGGAAAAGAAAGCAACCACTGTTATCAAGAACAGCGAATTCATCTCCATCACAAGTTTGGAAAGACTTTAGAGGAAACTGAAAGAGAAAAAGTACTTCTCACATAGAAAAATACATCTTCAAAAATACTTGTTTTTTAAGGTATCTGTGTATTAGGTATCTGTTTTAAAGTATCTGTTAATTAGAAGCTATTGGGGGAAAAAAGTGCAATAGAAACATTAGTTTAAAAAACATGAAATTTTGAAAAACTTGTGCGAAACCTGAATATATGGGATGGCTTGTGTGTTCACATGGGGCCACTGAAGAAAACTAAAACCACCCATGCCATCTTTTTTTTCTGAGCAAGATATGATTTCCTCTTCAGGAATGCTATTTATAGAACTAAGATCAGCAAAAACATTTTATTTCTTTATTCAGAGAACCATATACAGATTGGTTTTCTAGGCATCTGTCTCCCATGTATCTCATATTCAGACCACCATAACAGTTCTAGCTTCTCAATGTTTGTTGTTCTCCTTCCAGTTCTAATTCCTTTCTGTATTCCTAACTTTCCTCCTCCCTGACCTTAACACCTAGCTTCTTGAGAAACTCGGCTAAAACACATCTATTTTTTCATAGGACAGTTTAAGTTATGAAACTATCTTATAAATTCCAAGGATGGTATCCGAGCCTTATTTCCATACCCATGCAAAGGTGAGAAACGCAGCAGGCAGAGCTCCCTCGTCATGTGGAAGAGGGCACAGATGCTGCCGATGTTTCTTTCCAGCTTAAGGTCTCATGAGGACCCCCATCAGAAGTGCTGTTTATGGGAGGTGTTCAGTGGTCTCCAGGCCTGGGGGATTTGGCAAAACTTCAGTCCGTGTCTATCACGTCGTGGCATCTCCCTGGAATAATCCTCCATCCCTCCTGTGCCTGTCCTGCAGGCTTCTGTAATTAGGAGCTGGGATCAGGACATGCCATACCCATCGCATTGTACAATATTTACCCTGGATCTGGCACTTTTCAGTGTTTTCCTTAATGATTTGCATAATGGAATCAATTGCACTCTTACTAAGTTTGCAGATGATGCAATCCTAGGACAATCCACCAATTTTGGTTTGAATCCAAAAGGATAAACTGGAGGAACAGATAGGGTGCATTACTGAAGTAAGATGCATGTGGACATTAAATAAAATGCTTTTCACTAAGGACATATCCGAAGTCCAACACTCGGGAGTGATCGACTGAATAAATATAAGATGGAGAAGGGCTAAGCAGCAGTTCCATAAAAAGGATGAGAGGTCAAATTGGATCACAGACTGAACATACGTCAGAGATACCCCAAGGCTACAACTACAGCAAATATCACCCCGGAGAAGTGTCAATAGGGAGGCTTCATTCAGGCGGAGCGCCGTGTTCACCCTGAAGCATCGCGATCCAGGAATGCCGGGAATCCGGTAGAGATAGCGCGAGGGAAGCACTGAGGGAGATGGGAGAAACACCAGAAGGACTGAGGCTGCTCGTCTACCACAGATAAGACTGCACGGAGACATAATAAGGGTGCTCAGGAGCACAGAGGACCACAGCAGTGTAGTCACACTGCACTCGAACGACAACGGGATGGAATCGGGGCATGCATCAGGAAGGGCCTCCATCCCTGAGGGCACTGACTGGGAGGCTGGAGCCAGGTCTGTGAGCAGAAAGGGGACAAAACTCGGCCAAAAGGTGGATTGGTCCCAGGCAAGACAGGCCTGGAGAACAGGGGAGGGAGCAGCGGGCTTCCCTCAGGCAGCTCCATGCCTATTTCCTGCAACTTCTGTGATGAAACGTTCACCAAAACCCTCGAATCTCTCCAGGAGCAAAACTCAAACACGTCTGCAGCTTTGGAGACGTACCAACTTAAACACACACTGAGAAAGAGAAAAAAATCCACTCCTCTCCTACTTAAAGGGGCTAGTTTAAAACCTAAAAATAAATGTCAAAGACCAGCATCCCCCCAGCAACAGTGAGAAAAGGCATGAAACATAAAAATAGTTTCCAGCATTTGCCAATGTCAATGACAAAAAAAAAAGTCAATAACAACATGATTGCTAAAAGCAAGCATGACTCCACTGACGCCTAACAATTCTGTATGAAGGTTAAGGGTTTTTACAAGGACTTGCTTCATGACAAAATCAATCAACAAGCTTTAGCAAAATAACCATTTCTCATGTAGACCCATTTTTTTTTAGAATATTCACTTCATTATTCAAAGCTATTTTTATCTTGGAATGTTTTTTCCATAGGAGAATTTTAGTTCCAGAGTTAGAATAGATTAGTTATTACAACTATTTCAACACCATCAGCCATAGGGATAAGTCTGGCTCCCCAGGCTTCCCGTTAACTAGGACCTGATTTTTGGACTCCAGGGTGGGTTCACTGAAATATTTTTATCTAGATAAATTCTAACTGGGTTTTGAATTTAATTATTGCTGTGCTTGGGAACACCTATCATATTTCCTGGTATTGCCTATGTTGGCAGGAGAAAAGAAAGTAGTGCTTTGGGTCAAATACCTCTCCTGTACAGACAAGAGCATCTCTCTGTCACTGGTATTATTGTAACTGCACATTTTCACAGGGAGGCAGAAACTTGGAGGAGGATGGCACAGATAGTTTGGGATAAATCAGCCACAGATGGTAATTTTATAGTAGCAGAGAATCCCTGTCAGTGTCCTACGCTGCGTCACCGGTATCTATAGCACTGGGTCTTAGTCACTGCCTGTGTCTCATTCATGTGATCGACACCCAGCTTCTCAGAGTACCAGACAAGCAGAGGAATTTCATGCTTCAGAATTGCAACAAGGGGATAAATTATATAAACTGGTTTCACTTAGCTGTTGCTGCTTTTGCACCAAAGTAAGGTTTTTAGGCATTAGAACAAAAGCTTGCAAAAGAAGCATATCCTATGAAGAATATTGCATTTCAACTTAAAAAGAAAGAAGTAAGAAAACAATCGAAGCAGTGACCCAAGGAGGAATTTCAAGCTCTGTATATATAGCACTCAAACTCAGAAATACATAGATAACTCATTAAACAAGACTCTGTAATTTTGAGAATACAAATACTTTTAAAATTTCACAATAAGGTATTTATTTCCTCCAAAATATTGAGTAACTTCCTCAAAAATATACTATCACAAAAGGTCAGAAGAGGAAATAACTGGTTCTATACCACAGAAATATCAAAATGTAGTTATTTCGTGTTTCATCTCCTTTGGATGAGGGGATGAATAAAAACAGAAAGCCAGGAGTATCAGTTGATACTCATGTTATTTTTTATTTATAGACTTGGAAAATGGTGAAATACTATACTTAAGGATACATATACCATTAGGAAACTCTATATTAGCTCATCTTGAGAGACTTTTGAAATGTATTTGGCCTGTATATTTAGACACGGTATTAAATATCTGGTTATAGAAATGAATGAGAAATAGCACAGAAAAGTTCTGAAGTTTCAGTTCTGATGGTTCTTTCCCTATATCCCTTTTACTTATCTGACATGAGCAGCACTTGTGAAAAAAAAATGCTCTCTTGCATTCTCACTAATCATAAAGGAGGTGGAATTCGCAGTCGGCAGTTTAAACAGCAAAGATTGCCAGATGTTTGTGACCACAAATGTAGGGAAAGACAAAGGGTCCAGAGCTGAGGGAAGGACACGTGAGCTTTCCTGCTGCATGCCATACAGGACAGAGCCCTGGAAGAGGCTGGCAAGAGAGGCTGTGGAGTCTCCTTCTCTGGAGACCTTCCAAACCTGCCTGGATGCCACCCTGTGCCACGTGCTGTGGGTGACCCTGTGTGTGCAGGGGGGTTGGACTAGATGGCCTCTGAAGGTCCCTTCCGACCTTAAGCATCCTATGATTCTATGACAGCTTGTGTTAGTTTAAATTGTCCTGGAAAGCTACAGACTTTGCACTGAAACCGAGGAAAGAAGTTCCCGGCCACGCTGCTCCAGGGTGGCCGCGGGGGCGCAGCAGGCCCGGCCCGCACGTGGCGGCAGCGCCGTTTTCGTGGCGCGGCTCCTGGCGTGCCCTTGCTGCGCGCTTGGGGGCCGCAACCAGGCTCGGCTGGGAAGGATCCGGCTTCGAAGGCAGCGCGAGGAAGAAGCGACGGAAGGAAAAGCGGGTGCCCGCCCAGGCCAGGTGGCACCGCTACGTACAGCAGCAGCTGAGCGCCCCCGAGCACCTGGGGATCCAAAGACAGATAAAGGGCAGACTTAGTCATAGAAATTCTGATACTCCATAAAGGACTCAGAGTGGTTACAGCAACTTCATATGTTTTACAGGCACACAAGAGAAGAATATTTGCAATTGTTTCTACTACTGGAATATTGTTTTAAATATTCATGTGGTCTCACACAGCTGTGAACATCTAGGTATGGGTGCAGTGTGGGTGCATGTGTTTGTGAATACAAAAGCACGAAACCATGGCAATATTGTAGAGTATTATAATCTTATGTGCTTTAAAATCGCCTTTGCATAGTCCTCCTTTTAATTTACAGAAGTACAATGTTGCTTAACATTTGGTAATAAAGAACAGAAAACTTTGAGAGAAAATGTTATATATAGTGGCATGTTTTATACCCTATAAGCTAGTATAAGACTTTACTGCTCTTCAGTATTTCTGGCTTTCAGATTTATAATGGTTAGGAAAGAAGATCAGCTATACTTAAAAATGCAAAGACTGTCCCCTGCATGCTGCATTTAGATGCTCACTTAGAGATGAACTAAGCCGCGCGTTCCAAAACAGATCATCAACATCTAATATTGTCCTCATCGTGATTTGCAAGCAGCTGGCGCGTTAGACTACAACTAAAATAAAAATAAAAATAAATGCGTAGTACTCAGTAAGAAAGTATTTTGTTTACCCATGAAATCTTGTAGTGACTCTACACAGGCAGACTCCCACACCTTCCTTTTATTAACTGCAGGATTGGGGCCAAATTCCTACCGAGTGCCTTTGACTATAACCAACATAATATTATGTAAATATACACTCCCAGAGTAGTAAAAGGAGTCTTGATGTGCTGTAAAAAAAAAGAAATGTTTTCATTTCTACTGCATGACTGTGTACTGAAAGTCACTATACTTCAAGAAAGACGGAGCTAACTGACACGAACCTACATCATCTTCCCAGGAATTAGGAAGGTTAACAGACTACGAAGGTGCACGTGGGAAGCTGGGCCCATCTTACCAAGCTGAACAGTGAAGTTAGGCAGTACCAAACAAAGAGATGGTCTATTCGTTATGATTTTTCCAATGCACTTCACAGTAGCCTGTAAATGTAAAAGCAGCCAGCAGGCTTTGAGTGCGGGAGTTGCAAGGCAGGGAATGGCCCTGCGGATGCGCAGCTCTGCTGTGACCCGGCTCGCCGGGCCCTGCGCCCAGGACGTTCCCCCTCTCCCGCCGCGCCGGGGACAGCAGGACGGGCCGAGCGCAGCCAAGGCCGGGCACAGGGACACCAGCAGCACAAACCACACTGGGATGTGAGGAGCTTGTCGGGATACCAGGAGAATACGAGCGGAGAGAAGTCAAAGCAGCTCTGGGCAGATCCGACCGCTTTGCACAAGAGCTGTGACACAGTGCTACGAGTCGAGCAGTGAATGAGGCGACCAGCTCTTGACGGCTTCTCTTGCCTCCCCGTGACTCCTTTTTATGAGTCCCACTCTGGCTCCAGTCTTTTTTGTTTTTGTTTTTTTTTCTTATAAAGCTTTATTATCATTTCATTCCAAAACTTTTCATAAAATCAAAAACCACAGAGAGAGAGGCTGGGCTTTTTTCAGTGTCATGAGGGATTTACAAGGTGCTAATCTGATCTGGGGAGAAAAGGTCACGGACACCAGGTAGATACCGAGAAGTCAGGCAGACAAACCCAAGCCTGCTCTTAGTGGGGAAATTCACATCCTGCAGGAAGGCAGTGAGGCTCATTTTGTTCCATTCTCTAAATACCTGTGTGATTCTGTCTAGGTTAGTAGCTTTTCCTCTGCAGAGATACCGTCTCACACATCTTCCTTAAGAGAAAAAGAAAATTTGTAAATTTTTATGTTTTCTAAGTCCATGTTGGCAACAAGGAAATAATTCCATTTTGCAACAAACTGCATTTGTTGGATTCATTCCTTGTAACATTAAAGAATATTTGTAAGCACAGGAAAAAATAATTAATGATGGGCATCTCTAGTATACTGATAAAATAATTATTGTCTAGTTTCCTTCATGGTGTAGCAAAATTTACATTGAAATGATCTCAACATCTTTATTTTCCTTTGAGGCTTTTACATTTTTCTAAAAAACTACGAGAATAGATCAGGAGAAGTTCAACTCCTCAAGCAGCCCTGCAAACTAACATGATGCCAAAAATAACTCGGCAAAAGAATAGAAAGGAACAAATTGTGTTTAATAATAGCATCCATGCGCCGTAATTAATTCTAAAGTTCCATTAAAACCATGTTTCTCTTTTTAAATATACTCCCTGCTTCAACACTAACTGGTGAGTTTATTTACCCGTATCTCTCAAGATCGTATTTTAAATGACCTCAGTTGCTGATGAAGAAATGTCCCCCTGCATTCCTTTCTGGAGCCTCCCTGTTCAGGACTTGTAGCCGAAACCAGCTGTTTGTAGATGTGTTTCCTTGTGGGTGCAAGAGTTCCCACACGGAACAGAGGCAGCCCTGCACATGTCCTGTGTTCCCTAACCTGGGATCACCCAGACTGCTCCACAGCAGCACGGATCAAAAGCTGAACTACCAAACATCATTATGCATTCCATACATGTCCTTTATTTATAGAACTGTCTGCAGTTTTTAAAGTCTTCGGATAATTTATAAAATTTATAGTTATATATAACGGTGCTTCCATCAGCCATATAAACCAGCTACTCACAAGATTTTAAAAGGAATAGTAGCTGTAGATATTTCTATGAATTGAGCCTGCATTCTGTCTGCCACAATCCAAGTGTGTATTTGAGCATTCAAGGAAAAGAACATTTTTAAAACCCTATAGGAAAGTGCAATAAATGCATTGGACAGATTTGTGATTCTATAATAAAACTTTCCTACATTTATGAAAAGGAAAGCAATGTTTATAGCTTTTCTCCGCCTTCTTCTGTCCTCACAAACGATTCAATATATATTATAGATTAGCATCATAAACTATAGATTATCTAGATTTAGATTTAACCGCTCCAGTGATGTACATACTTTTCCCTGTTCACAAACAATGCCTGCCTCTCCCCCACCCAAAACGATGCAAACATCCAGGCAAAATTTCCTCTGACCCACTGCACTGCACAGCTGCGAATTCCGCACACCGCAACGAACACCGTTATACTACAATGTTTAAATAAAATGAACCACCATGGCCAGAAAACGACTGAACACGAGCAGCTCTTGGTTTACTCTCCGCAGCTCCCGAGCGCGCTCCCCTTGTGCTGCCTTTTCAGCGGGCTCAGCCACTCTGCTGTGTCATCCTTTCATTTCCCAAGCGAGGGGTGTCGCCCGATGCGAGGCACAGGAAAAAAATCCAGCGACTCTTCCTGGAAAGGGCCAAGCGTGACTCAGCAGCACCCTGCCCACCGCAGATAAGGCCCGCGCCGGCCCCTCGCGCGCACGGGAATGCGCCGGCGCGGGCAGGAACAGGAGCGCCCCAAAGGAGAGCGAACAGCCTTGGAAGTGTAAGAGGTTCCAGTCAACTTAACTACTCAGATCTACAGCAAAGGCGCAGTCTAGTGAACGAGAGGGAAAGCTCTTCCTCCTGACACGAGAACGTGCACACGGGGAAACATTGGACTGAACACAGAACAACAGCAAAAATGCCCAAAGGAAAAAGAATCTGCGTGCTGCCACTGTACAGGAGACTCCAGCTCTTCATGCTACTCGTTAGCAAATGGGAAGGCACCTTTACAATCTTCACTGTCTCCAGGACAGCAATCAACAGGGACTAAAGATCTTTTCCCATCCATCCAGCTCCCATCCATGAGATGGTCTAGGCCTTCTCAGCTTCAAGAAAGAGGACTATGTAATAAAGGTTCAACAATTTCATGCAGACAGGTCTATCAGAAACTATGGGATACACCCTCTGGCTCAGAAAATCACAGATGTCCAAATGCTAGAAAACACAACTCCGAACATAACTCCATGCTTCTCTAATGCTCTTTCTTACACTTTGCTCACAGAGGAATCCTCTATTGGTCTCTATAGGGAGAAAAGTATCACATTTTATGGGCTTTTTGTAACACTGTAAATAGCATTTTTGTATTTCTGTTAGAGTAGGTGAAAAGTGAAAATTTAAGTTCAATACATAGTGGGTGTCATCCATACAGTAGAATCCAGTCCTCAAAATAAGAGCATCAGCTATTTTACAAAAACAGGGTAGTAGGTATAATTTTATCTATAGTCATTTGCAGAACAGAGATCTCATTAAAACACTTCTTTCCTGTTATTAGTTTGTGCTACATTTTGTCAAGAAATAGTAAGTCAGGGACCAATCCTAGAGGTTCACTGAGCCTGTTTTCCCTAAAAACACATTCTTGGCTGATCCCCTGCCCTAGTTTGTCCTTTACTGCTCTCTGCCCCCATCAGTGCATCTATCTCTACTCTAACAGGTGAAGCACAGAAACTTCTCGGATATTGGACACAATGCTCATGGTTTTGGTCCCTTCCGAACACAGCTCTGGCATAGAGACCTTTGCCTACAGAAATCTGCCTAATTTCTAAAACTCACCCAATTTTTCAATGGAACCCACAAAAAAAAAAAAAAAATGCAAGTGACTTTTGAAAGACCTGAAGCAATAGTTATTTGACAAACAATGTCCCCAAAGATCTGCTGACATAATAAGTGATGCCAACATACAAAACTGCTATAATTATGGCAGAAAACATCTTTGAGAGTCCAAACATATCTTAAATTGTAGTCTCTGCCACCAGCAAATGTTGAAAGAATAAAAATATTAGCTGTGATTCCCATAAGGATCTAAACAAAAATCCATGGAACGGCATATGAACAGTGACTGATCTTCTGTTAATTAACAAATACTATTCCCAGAACTTTTATAGACTTGTGTGTATATAGGTGTACAAATATGTATATATATGTATAATGCACATATATATATATATATATACACACACACACTTTAAAATTTATGTAGATTTCAGATTCCAAACAGGAAATAAAACACAGCCAGTGCTTGCTGGCTGGAAAAGATGAATCAAGATTAATGGCAAAATGCTTTTTTTCGTCCCTCCACCAAGAAAATCTTGTCGAGTTGAAAACTTGAAAGTAAAAATTATTTTTATAGCAGCTAGCAATGTCCGTTTACAATTTCTGACAATTTCTTATGGATGAGTTGTAGTATATATCCCATGCAACACTGTTTTGAATGTATTGCAGTATAATAGCATAATCATATGGCTTAAAAAAACAGACTCAATCTATCCCTACTTTTGGTATATATCCAAATTATAATTACAGTAAATGTAATATTTTCAAAAGAATATTGTTGCTTATTTTCTTAACATAGTGATTTTGTGTTTTCATATTGCAAAACTGAAACTAGACTAGGATAAACACAGAGGGAAAAAATTAAGGCTTAAACCAAGTTTAATGTGTAACTCCAACTCACCATCATATAGCCCAAGAGGCAGGATATGCAATCCTGCATTCCTTACGCACTCGTAATTCCTCTTGGCTTCAATGGAAGTTTTGTTTGGGAAAGCATAGAATCAGAAGCTACAATTTCATTAATTGCACGCCACAGGCAGGCAGCGTGAGGTAAGAAGAATAAACCAAAGTGCTTGGAAAGAAGGTGGAATCCTCAGCCCCACCTGCACCTCGGTGGACCACAGGGTCTTCACAGCAAATCCGTGGATCCTGGTGCTTTTGGTGCCCACCCGTTTCCAGCATTTCCTTCTCCTACAATGTGTCTGCCGTGCGAAGGGGATCGCTGGGCAGACGCTTTGCTCAAGGCAGCGCCTGGCTCTCCAGTCCCTGTCACTCCACTCTGCAGCACGAACCCTCCTCAGCCTCTTGGCAGCACCTAGGATTTCACCAGACCCACGCTGCTGTTTAAGGATTTTCGTGTTATTCTTTCCAGGCACTGACAAAATGAAGGTTATGGAGCTATTAATACAGACCGTTTTGACACTCTACATATTTCATTGTATGTCCTTTGGGCAATTTAGGAAGCATCATCTCAAAACCATGCGGATGGACTTGACGTTTAGAGCGTTAGTGCACACATAACTTTTCATTGCAAACTATAAACAGGAATTATTGCACTGTGCATGTGGCACAGATAGTTTTACAGTACTCTACTAGGTTTGTTTATGTATGGAAGAAGAAACAGTATGAAACGAGAACTTCCTAGATTATATTTAGAAGGCCATTTATTTGCTAAAACGTGACCAAAGAAAAATCCCACATGCTTGCCAAGTACTTTTTTTCCAAAAATAAAAACAACTAACCCAATTTAAAAAGAAATTGCTCAGAAGCTGAGAATTGGTAGGCCCTGTTAGAGTGAGGGGAGAATCTACCATGCCGACTTGGCTGAAAATTGCTATGAAGAAGTGTATAGCAGATGATAATTCTTCAACTACAAAAACCTTGTTACATTCCTGCATAAAGAACTGAAAACTCTGGTTCACTTCTACTCATGTAATTGAAGATAACTCAGTTTCCATAATGCTGTAACTGAAGACTAATTCATAGCTTTGCTCACAACAACCGTACAATAGTAAGTCTTATTTTCAACGAGTTTTGCTTCATTTTGAAAGCATAAAGATTCAATGGTGGTAAGGTACCTTAGCAAGGAAAATCTGACTAGCATGCTAACAATAGAGAAATCACTGACAGCTATAAAGATATTTTCAAGAAAATGTAGAAATGCGGGGGTTTTGGTAATTTTAAAAAATCGTTAGTGGTTTAAGTCTCCAGAATTATGCTGGATTTTTTGGGGGGTGGGATAAATAAAGTAGAAATTGACTCTCCAAACAAACAAACAAACAAATAAAATCAACAACTTTATAAATACTTTGTAACTACACTACAAGCTTGAAATTTATAAGGATGCTCGATGTAAGCAGATGCAAACACAAAAGCAAAGGGGGAAAGGGGGACAGTCAGGAATAAAAAAAAATCAAGGTATAAAGGTGAGGGAGGCTAAAGGATAAATGATGAGATAAATGGAAGAAAAAAATAGCAGAAACAATAAAAAAAGTAGAATGAAAAGCGAGACTAAAAGAAAACAAATAAATTGTTGAAATTATGGTGGGAGGAACTGATTAATATTACTTTTATTATTGTGATTCCAAAACACATTTTGAAATTGGATGAAATACAAATTGCGTGCATGTTTTGCCAAGGACATTCTTAGCAATTACAAACAAAGTGAAGAAAGCCATAACTCAGTCAGTGAAGCATTACTTAGGACGGCTTAGAAAACGGGCCATCTGAGCCATCTTTCGAGCTCTGCGGCTGCGGATTCAGGAGCGCGAGTGCTCTGGGGCAGCGCAGGCCGCTGCTCCGCGTGCTGCACGGGGACACTTCCAGTAACGGGGCCGTTAGGTGAAACGAAAAGGGTGGTTTTTTTTTTCTTCCTAACTGTATTTGGGCAACTTGTCTTCATACACATTGTGTATGTATGTGTATGTATGTGTATGTATGTGTATGTATGTGTATGTATGTGTGACAGGGGCTGCCCTGGGCACACCTACAGCCACCGTTGCAGGGCAGCGTTTCCAGCGGGCACCTCCCCGGAGCCCGGGCAGTTATCCCGGCGCCCGGGCCGTTATCCCGACGCCACACGGCGGGGGGCGGCCCGGCCGTTGGCGACCCCAAACGGCGGGGCGGGAAGTCCTCAAGGGCGCCTCACGCGGAGCCGCTTCCCGGACGTGCCACGTCACCCCCCAGCCCCGCAACGCTCCAGCCAGGGGCGACGTCCCTGTCCC
>VZSG01000440.1:133249-168865 GCA_013398315.1 Nothoprocta pentlandii | reverse complement strand
CTGGGGCGCGCGCGGCCACGTGACGGGCCGCGGCTCGCGCGGCGCCCGCTGCGGCACTGACGTCGCCGCCTCCTCCGCAGGCGCCGCGAGCCCGGCCGCCAAGGACAAAAGAGCGGCCGCGTCCCCAGCGTCGCCATGAGCCACGCCGAGATGGGCAAGTTCAACATCTCCCCCGACGAGGACAGCAGCAGCTACAGCTCCAACAGCAACGATTTCAGCTACCCGTACCCCACCAAGCCGGCCGCCATGAAGAGGTCAGCCGCGCGCCGCGAGCCTGCGGCAGCCCGAACGCGGGGTCACGGCGGTGTTGACACGGAAACGAGCGCGGGAGGGAACGTGCACAACGCGGGCTGCAGCCAGCAGAGCGGGGGGGGGGACGGGAGGGAGGTCTGCTGGGCTGCCCAAATTGGATAAAAACGCTAAAGGCAATTCACACGACTTGCTTGTTAAAAATAAACGTTTCCTTACAGCCGGTATGCAGATATTGATCCAGAAAATCAAAATTTCTTACTTGACTCTAATGCTGGCAAGAAGAAATATGAAACTCAGTATGTAAGTATTATCATAGCGCTAAACACTTGCTTTCTTGCCAAATGGAAAATGTTTGCTTTAATTCTGAAATAAGTGATAACTTTATAATAATTATTACCTATCTCCCTTTTCTCAGCATCCTGGTACTACTTCCTTTGGAATGTCAGTATTTAATCTGAGCAATGCTATTGTGGGTAGTGGCATCCTTGGTCTTTCTTATGCCATGGCTAACACTGGAATTGCTCTTTTTGTGTAAGTATCTTTTGGTTCATCAAAAAAGCTTTCGGCTTTGTAACTGATACTTGATAAATATTTGAGGTAAAACTTGACCTTTACAAAATTGCCACTTACTGCCATAGGCACTGAATTGTGTTGTTGTACTCACTGAATGTTCTTTAATGAATATTGTGACATAGGCAGAAAGAAATGTATGAATTAAGCAGATACATGGCAATTTACAGTAAATTCTCCTTTACTGTGTTAAGCTGTAATTCTTATTAAAAACAAAAAAAACAGTTATTATACAAGTGGAAGAGAGAGATGGCAGACTGAAATCTGTATTTGTTTTGCTCTCAGAGCTCACTGACTTGAACTAAGTGAAATTTCCTGCCGTCATTTGTGACAGGAGTCATAAGAAAGAAAAAAAAAGTAGCAAATTAAAATAATCCTTATCTTTCTAGATTTTTCTTTTATTTATCTGTTGCAAGCCTGGCCTTGTCTATTATGAAAGTACTATGAAAGGTTCCTATGAAAGGTTGATACAGTTATTCCTGCAGAGGTATAACAAAAATCAACGAAAAATGCATTCTGCCTCTGTACTTGACTCAATTTGTGGGGCTGGTTTCAGCTGTATGTGTAAAAACAACTGTGTCTCAGCAAGGGACTAAGGGGAATTACCAGTATCTGCAGTCTTTATTGATGTATCTGTACTGGTAAAACCCATGGAGTGCGGGGCAAGGCCACAGTAGCAGAATTGGAAATGACGCAAGTAAACAGTTATGTGCAGCACAGCCCGCACACCATAGGACTGGCACTAGTGAGATCCATTGATATGTTTAAATGAACTTTGTGTTTCATCCTGGAAATAGGTAAACGTACTGAATGTTCGAGAACAAATGAACAGTAATGTTTATCTTCAAAATTTAGTTTACTCTGTTGCTAGATTTCTAGACTGCTGTAGGTCAGATTCCCTTTCAGGTATTTCCCAATATGCTGGGTTGATGTTTCATTTTCATTGGAAACCACTAATAAATAAAGTTTTGGTCTGAAAGATTTTATTTTAAATATTTGGGTTTTTTTTTTTGGTAAGACTTTGAATTACTTAAATGATACTAAACTATGAACAACTTAACATAGATTAAGCATAGAAATAGTTACTTCACCCTTTCACACACCAATTTCATGTTCTAAAGTTGTTCTGCAAAAGGCGTAGGATAGCCTGCATATAATGCATGTTACAGAATCTCTGAAGGGGGAGGGGTAAATGAGAGAGAAAAAAGAAAGTTTAATTGATATTTGAACAGTTTTCCTTCTAATTTTGGTGTTCCTTCCCCCCCCCCCCCCGAAAATGTTCAAAAATATCTTTCAACAATCAGGTGCTAAAGTGATTTGTTCAGATGTGTTTACTTATATTTTCCAGATACTGCATTTTAATCTGTTCAGATGTGTTTACTTATATTTTCCAGATACTGCATTTTAATCTGTNTCTGTTCAGATGTGTTTACTTATATTTTCCAGATACTGCATTTTAATCTGTTCAGATGTGTTTACTTATATTTTCCAGATACTGCATTTTAATCTATTTTCATTAAAATTGATCTAAAGGAAATTTAGTTTGCTGTTATTTAAAACTTAAGTGTAGTTACTATAGTTCAGATGGAGGAAAGTAGAAATACTAATCACTGATCATACTGAGGGTTCATAATTTGGAGTAGCATAGTGGCAGGACAGGCATCTTTTCAATAATGAGGCTACAGATTGAAACGTGGATGTAGTGGATTATGAGAGTAAATTCCGAGAAGACTCTATGAGTTGGCTTGTCTGTGAGGTCTACTAAATAGATGAATGCTGTGATTTTTGAAGCCAGAACCCAAGTGAGCTTCTAGATGAGTTTAGATGAATGTCCAGAAGCTGTACCGTTTAAATGAAATGCAGTCCATAAACGTTTAATTCTACTGTTTCTGGTAGATTGCTGAATTATATCCTCCTTAATATGCATCTTTGACAAATACAGAGGTATATTTGTATTCATTTGCACACTGCCACAGACACAGTAAGACAGATTTCCTAGATTACTTCTACAGGCTTGTGAAGCTGTTCTCGAATGTTCTTTATTTCCGGTTTTCAGGCTGTATATACTGCTTTCACAAACCTGCAAAATCATACAAAGAGAAATAGAAATTGGAAATTCAATAAATTGAGTTTCACATTTTTGAGCAGATGTGTTTTTTATTAGGTTTACTCCTTTATAAGCAGGATGTTTTTATTATTACAAGAAGGACTCCGTGTGTGTCTGTGTCTGTGTGTGTGTATTATATGATGGACCATAGGTTCCCTCTGTGTTCTTCAGCTGTGAGGAACAGTCCCCCCTAGCGTGCTGCTCCAGGAAGTGCAGATGTTGTGGTACACTTGAGCGATTTGTATTTTAGACATTGTAAAAATGTGTGTCTGGAAATAATACACATCTCACACAAACCCTGTAGGAAATGTAGACAAGCCACTGGCAATTCCCATGTAAGCATACATGAAAAGGAGCTCTTGAGCAAAGCATTTTTTTTTCTTGAAATCAATATATACTTCTCTTTGATTTCGAACATACTCAACTCTTAACATACCTTAATTTTCAATCCATTCTTTAAAGAGTTTCACAGTTTGGTATTGCATTTAAAAAAAAAAAGTCACATGAGTTTAAATTTTAAAAGATGAAGAGAATGTTCCCTTGCCTATTTAGTCACAGCTCTGATGTTTGAGAGAGATGTGACTACTGAACTATCAGAGGAAGAGAAGTAGTTTCTTGCCTTCACACTAAACCGTTTATATTATTAATTTGTTAGATAAGGTATGTTAAATAGGTCCAACTATAATGACCTGATTCTTATCAATGCTTATGTCACTTTATACTAAAAATAAACATTATTTAATCCTATATTCAGATTCTTCTGTGTGCCTCTGAAGTGAATTTCAGTATAAGTCTTTCTAAATAGGCAGTAACTGCGTTTTCAAAACTCTTTCAAATAGCCTTAGAACATGCTTTTTTGTTTTTTTTAACATTATATTTTTAATACACATTTATTTTAATGTTGAGTTTTATCATTTTTGTCCTAAAATAGTAACTTTGCATAATACGATTATGGTGAGCCATTCATGATTATTAAATTTAACTTTTTTTTTTTCCTCTCTCCCTTAGGATACTCCTGCTATTTGTCTCAATATTTTCTTTGTATTCAGTGCATCTCCTTTTGAAGACTGCTAATGAAGGAGGTAATACAGAAGATTATTTTTCAAACAAATACTGATAATTTCTTGCTATACCTGTGTAGAGTACCCTTGGATATATGATTCTATAGTGATATAAAGGATATAATGGCTTTTCTTTTCTTTTCTTTAGGCTCTTTATTATATGAACAATTAGGAATGAAGGCATTTGGTATGGCTGGAAAACTTGCTGCTTCTGGATCAATTACAATGCAGAACATTGGAGGTGAGGATAAGATTTAAGAAATGCCTGTGTTTCAGTAATAATTACTCCCTATTCTTGGAGCCTTTTTTTTCACACAACATGTGTTCATTAACTGCTTGTGTTCAAGTGAAGTTATGAAACATGTTATGTGATTCTTGCATCTTGTACCATATTCTATATTTGTAATGATCTATGATGTTATTCACCTACAGCTATGTCAAGCTACCTCTTCATAGTGAAATATGAGTTACCATTGGTCATCAAGACATTTATGAACATCGAAGAGAACACAGGGTAGGTGTTAGAACGCCTCATCAGAGAAACTATTAGGAGAAAGAAATTTGGAGACTGTATACATTTTTACGTGAAGACCACGTTCGATACACCATAGGGTAGCTTCTTAACTCAGACAGAGATACAGTAAGTTTGCCCTTCCCAGAGTGGTCCATCTGACTTAAGTCCAGCATGTCCTGGGAAAAAAGGGTAGAAAAATACAGGTACTGCATCATATTACAGAAAACTGCTCTTTAAAGTGTGTCAGGTAAGTGCTGATGAATGTACCACTCAGTAGAGACCCTCAGTAATGGAAGGTAAATACGATTGTGGTGTTGATTTTTTTTTATTTTATTTTTTTTTAAATGATTCCAACTAGTCTGGGCTGATAATTTTTGGGGTTTTTTTTTTTTTGATGTTTTTGATTGTGGGAATTTCTTGAATATAAAATACAGTTACCTAATGAGGATCTTAAAAGATAGCTTTTGGAAAGGGTCATGGGGTCTAAACACTGGACTTGAGCAAGAGTTCAGGTGCCCAAGACCAAAGTAATAGGCATGTTTTCATTTAGCCTCAGTAACGCCTGATCTCCGTAGGGGCTTTCCTGTTTGATTTTAAAAGTTGGTTCCTTGTATAGCGTTCATTTGAGCCACCATAACGGCATGAAAGTTAGATACTTTCTTCGAATGAGTTATCTAGTCTCTAATCAGTGGAGAGAGGTGACTGTCCCCAGTGCACCTGACTTAGACACCTGTTTTGGGCATCTCGCAAGAGCCATTTATCAAATCACTCTGTACTGTGAGGGTGTGTCAAAACAGCTATCTAAAACAAGATGCCCCAGTTCAGATGGATAGAGTTAAGTGCTATAAATCTCACCCTTCAGAGTTGTACTTCTGTGCCTTGTCCTGAAGTGGCCCAGTCTTGAGAGGGCTGAGCAACTCAAGACTCCAACTCACGCCTAAGCCTGAGTTCAGAAGGTAGGCATTTTTCTGCCTGTGTTCCCCAAGGGGTTCAAGACATTTGGTGTTCTTACAGTTTGATGATAAATACTGTAGAGAAGATGGTGCTACGTATCTTCTTAATTTAAACGATGGATT
This sequence comes from Nothoprocta pentlandii, assembly GCA_013398315.1. Lineage (NCBI taxonomy): Eukaryota > Metazoa > Chordata > Aves > Tinamiformes > Tinamidae > Nothoprocta > Nothoprocta pentlandii. Next base: position 163,285 of record VZSG01000440.1, on the reverse strand, counting down.
CAAAGGAAAAAAGCACCTGCCCTATTTGTTTTACTATGTAGTGTTTATGATTTTTTTTTTTCCCCTCCCAAGACGGTGTATTTCCTTTCTCTGGCTGAATTCAAGTCCTTATTTTCCACTTCTCAAGACTTAAGTCCCTGCAGTAGGTAATATTAATGAGGGGGCTTGGAGTCGAGTAATTTTTAACTGTCCTCTTCAGAGAATTCAAAATCAGCTGTGATTCAAGAGGTGACTGTATGCTGACTTAAAGTAAATCTTTTCTCAGTGTGCCGGCAACTGGACCCTATTTTAAGGTATCTGACTCCATATATTGCATGGGGTAGTCTGGATGACTACCATTGACATGGATTCCATTCTGGCAGCCTGGTGCCTAAAATGTAAGCATTTACACCTCTTCAAATATCCCAAAATAATGCTTAAATGGGAGAAAATATTTTGAATTTGTGTAGCAGTATAACAAATACTAGCTCAATTATTAAAATTCACTTAATGATTTTTAAGACACTCTATATTCATTTACGCTGTTGCGTTCCCATTCTTTGCTGTTCAGCACAGAGAAGTCTGAAAATTCTGATTACCCTGATGTGATCCATGCATACAGACATTGCACATTATTGTGACTGTGTCGGATGTGATGGTGCTGAAATCTGGCTTCCTTTAAGTTTGCAACTAATCCCTTTTCTTATGAAAAGGAGGACAGTGAAGCTAGCCAGGAAAGGAATATCACGTTAATGTCTTACACATCTGAAATCTCTAAAATACATTTTTTAAATTGAGCTATTCCAAGTAAACCTGGAAAAGAGATCACCAACTTCTCAAAGCAAGTCTGTTAAAAGTTATTTCAAGTTTCCACTTACTGTATACAGACTTAGAATTCAACAGTTGAGTTTGAATGCCCCAGTTTCCAATAGCACCATTAAGTACTCTTATTTAAGTAGTATGCAATCTACTTTGAAATACATGCTTTTTATTTATCATTCAACTGCATTTATTGTTATTTGGGATAAATACTTAAGTATTACTGGGGCTATACCTGCAGATTCAGGTGAAGAAGCTGGTTACCCTGCCACTATCCAATGTTCAGTTCAGCTTTTCCATTACTTCAATGAAGTTACATCACATTTACATTGATTCAGCCTCCTTTGTCTGATTTTTTGAATGGAGATGATCCTGTAACACTCCAAAAGTCTCTATTAATCAACAAAAAAAAAAAAAGAAAAAAAAGAAGAAAAAATATTGTTTCTTCATAATGGAATAAACAAGAATGATATAAACGCTGAAAACTTTCTAACACAGTTTCTGTATTGTAAGGGACTAAGCCTGCCCCTAGTAGACCTCCTCCATCCTCCTATCAGTTGGGGTTTCCTCAGCTGGTAGGCTGAGCTACCGCCCTAACTCCGGCCCCCACCTGTTTTTCTTGAAGTTCACTCGCAGAGCACCCAACAGAACTGTATTATCATTAAAAGTGGATCACCACCCTGCTGGGGCCCTGCAAAATTTTAATATATCTGAAAAAACGGGAACCAACACTGAACCGAGTTTATTTTTTCTTTTTTTTTAAATAATACCTTTATGTTATTAATCCCAGTTGGTTGTTTTTTGATCAGCCCCTTACCATCTTGTTTTCTGACTTCAGATGCTTACTTCTTTTAGAAAAGGACACTAAAGGAAAGGCACAATGCAGTTTGGGGGTGAGATGGGAAAGCAGCTGAAGGGTTTTCGGTTGATAGAGTAAGTTGAACATACCAGAGAGTGTATTTCTTAAAATAGGCGCATGTTGTAGGAGAGTGTAAGTGAGGAGTAAGCTACAGATGTCATAGTTTTAAATGTTTTGATTACTCACCTATACTACGTTTTTCCTACAGAGAATGGTACCTTAATGGTGACTACCTGGTGCTGATGGTGTCCGTCATCCTCATTCTTCCTCTGTCCTTACTGAAAAATTTAGGTAAGCCATGAAGTACAGTCAAAGTAAAACCATATTGAAAATACAGAAAATACAGGGGGAAAAAGGGTTGGTAAGATGTTGGGGTCCTGCAGTGCTGTGTGAATCAACAGCTGTCTCTACTGACTTGTCAATGTTTAGGTAATTATTCTCAATCTCTTTTAAAAAAAAGTGTTGAGACAAGTATCTCTTCAGGTTACAAATATGTTTGTGGAACACAAAAGAACAACTAATCAAATAGTTTTAGAGCAAGGATCAGAACTACCTTCAGTCTGGGTAGTTTAATTTATTTGCTCTTTGGATACTAGTGAAATAGTATCATTAGTCATTAAATAAAATCCCTTAGAGTTGTAATTAGCTGCTTCATAACAGTCTCACAAGAATGTTGGGCCTGGATACTGGTACTGTGCAGTTAAATTGTCTTTGAAATGTAAATAAACAGTCACCTTCTTCATTTTTGGTCATAAGCAGTAGAAGAGTGTTGGTACCAGATGCCTTATCTGAAATGACTTTTAATTCAGTGGCATGTGTGAATTACTCAAATAACAGATCATCTGTTTGAAGAATACTGTAGTGCAGTCTTAAACATAACCAAGAGTTGCAGTGTGACTTACTTCCTTGAGTTACTACATTCTACAATTAAGAAATGAAGCACAGGCCGTCACTGCTGCAGCTACCTAGTAGGTCTGGAAGCTTGCAGAGATGAGCAGTTTGAGATTAGCAGAAAGCAAATGAATAATTAACTACTTATTTTTAAAAACAGAGAAAATGGCAGTACTGAAGGATCACTTCAAAGAAGAAATCTGTCATAATGTTGTTGCACCAAAAATATGTTCCTGTTCACCTTAGATTTTATTTTTTTCTGTTTCTTGAATGCAGGATATTTGGGCTATACCAGTGGTTTTTCCTTACTTTGCATGGTCTTCTTCCTGATTGTTGTAAGTATGATTTTTGTAATCTTTCAATGATTATAACACAACATTTCAAGTGAAATGAAAAACAGTTTCTGGAAGTTTTCACATACTGTATTAGATAAACCTATGTTATGTTCTTATTTCTAGGTAATTTGGAAGATGTTTCAGATTCCTTGTCCTATGGACAGTGACATCATGAACGTGACTGTAAATTCAACACTGGTACCTTTGATAGATAAAAACATAACAACTGATGACATATGCAAGCCAAAGTACTTCATTTTCAATTCACAGGTAACGGACTAAAAATGGCCTCTCTGTTGAAGATAAGTAGAAGAGAATATACCTGGGGTACAAACTAGGTCATTTTTTCCATTCTGATGCAAGCTGGGAATGTGGTAATGCTTTCTGTTCCAATAGAAATAGGCACTGGGCATCTCCTGCAGGCTGAGTATTTCTGTGCTCTAAGTGCGTGGAGTTTAGAGGAGCTTCATGCCTGCCTCACATGAAGGGCAGTAAGCACATGCTATAAGATTCCTCGGCACAGCATTTCTCAAGGTTTATGTATAGCACAGTAGTTCCATTCAGGGAGTATATAAAAGCATTGGGGGGGAAAAAAAACAATAATAAAAGAACAAGTAGGTGGCAGAAGAAGATAAATGGTGTGAGGGTGTGGATGGAAAATGCGTGCTAGGTTTTGGATGAGGCTCTTAAGTTCCCAGTCCCAGATCTTTGCCTCTCAGGATGCTTGCAATTACAGTGCTGAATCTCCATGTGTGAGAAAGAAGGGTTTTGCGATAACCAACAGCAGGATCAGGCAATAAGGATTCAGACTTATGCTGCAGAGTGTCTCCGTAGAAATACAGATTACATTCAGTCCAGAGTGGACTTCAGGGAGAGTTGAGAGTATTTGATACCTCAGGATTTGAGCTTAAAAAGAAAACCATGAAATCCATGAAATGTTATTTAAACATCTGCCAGAGTTTCAGTTAGTTTCAGCTCTTCTTTATGAAGAGCCGAAGGAGATATCTAAGTCAAAAAATAGGAAATTTCTGATGAGTTCTTTAAAATCTGATTCATATGTCCATTGAGATATCTAAAAAGCATATTTTTGGTTTTCAGACTGTCTATGCTGTCCCAATCCTAACATTTTCTTTCGTCTGCCATCCTGCAATTCTTCCTATTTATGAAGAACTGAAAAGGTATGTTGGACATGTTTCTAATTTGACTGTACGAATAAGTGCTGTAAAATAATTTTCTCACTGCTAACAATGTTTCTCTTCCTCTCTTTTATTTTATCAAACAGCCGAAGCCGTAAAAGAATGATGAATGTGTCCTACGTTTCTTTTTTTGCCATGTTTCTCATGTATTTATTGGCTGCTCTCTTTGGATACCTGACATTTTATGGTGAATATTACTTCCCCTGTTCTCTTCTAAATGAGTTATGCTATACAGAACCACAGTGCTATTTTTTTAAGTTAGAACAAACATGCATTAAATTCTGAATGCACACTGTATATTTCAGTATTTTTATAAATACAGGCTCAAAAGGAAATGAGTAGTAGAATTAAATTGGAGTGGATTCAATGTCTGCAAGTTACCCCTCTTTGAAATAAGACATCCTTACAGAAGCTGAGAAATTTTCAGTTCGTGTTGCTATAACTGCAAAATACACTTAAAATTTTCAGGAGAGGTAATAGCTGCTTGAGAAGTAGGTTACCTGCATTTGCCTCAACTACTGTTTTCATTATAGGAAACGTTGAACCAGAATTGCTTCATACCTACTCAGCTTATCTGGGTGCTGATGTTCTTCTTCTGATTGTACGCCTCGCTGTCCTTATGGCTGTAACCCTAACTGTACCTGTAGTTATTTTCCCAGTAAGTAACATTTTTTTAAGTCTTAATGCTGTATTTTATTGTTAATCTCTGTCCTTCTGCACTTACGGATTTGGCAACTACCATTAATAAGTAGATTTTTTCCCTTAGCTGAAAAAAAAAAAAGTCTTTCTAAGCTGGATGAAATATTTGTATGTCATCAGTTGAAATGAATTATATAAATATGCGACATTTAAAGCAGTAAATTCAAATGTGTTTGGTTACACTGTATTTCTAACATGACTGAATTGCGGGGATGGGTCAGCTCATTAATTCTAGAAGCCCTTGTACTGTTGTTATCAACTTGCTAATGAAAACCTGCTGACTGACACTTGTACGCTATAAGTGAATTTTGGCTAATTACCTATATGTTATTGAGCAGTCTCCTTTTTTTTTTCTTTAGTAGAGATAACAAAAATAGATTAGGGTATATAAAACCTGCATTAAAATCTAAATTGTTCAGAGAAAGGACATTGAAATACTCTAGCATAAAATTAGAGCTTAAGTGATAGTGACTAACTGTAATGAAAAGACTAAATTCTCTCTTTCTTTCTCTCTTTCTTTATTTTTCCTCCCTCTCTTCCTTCTTTTAACAGATCCGCAGTTCTATTACCCAGCTGCTGTGGGCAGGAAAAGAGTTCAGATGGTGGCGTCACTGTGCGATTACAGTTGCTCTTCTGACGTTCACCAATGTGCTTGTTATCTTTGTCCCTACCATTCGGGACATCTTTGGATTCATTGGTAAGTATTTGCATAGAAGATCAGAGCTTCTTTGAAATCTGAGAAAATTCAACTACAAGTTAATAAAGCTAAGCATGCCTGTTGGTAAAAAATAGTATTCTTGTGCTTTTCAAATACAGGTGCATCTGCTGCTGCCATGCTGATCTTCATACTCCCATCTGCATTTTATATCAAACTAGTCAAGAAGGAACCAATGAAGTCAGTGCAGAAAATTGGGGTATGTATAGACAAATATATAATGGTTACGCTTATTCTTTAATTCAGAGCAAGAAATTCAGTTTCTTTCCTTAACTAACATAAGACTTTGGAAATCCTGATGAGTATTACCAGTGAATTGACACTTAATACTATCTTAATTAAGATAGTAGTTTCATACGTATTCCAAACTGAGAACATCCTAATAAGGTTTGCTCACTTCCACCCCGGCCACAGCTGGGGCCACTTCAGCTACGTTAAAGTCATTCTGTTGCTCACTACAACCAGATTTGAACAGATTTCCAATAGATATTATACAAGAGAGTCTTGTGGTTGTCACTTAATTTTTTTTTTTCAAGACTGTTTTCTAACTTACCCTCTAAGAGCTGACCTCCCTTTGATCATTTTGGCTCGTCCTGACTATGTTGGTGCCCTTACTGATCTGAGATGCACTGGCTCCGAGTCCAGCCGGTGCAGAGGGGCAGAGCCTCGCTCCTGTCAGCAGAACTGCATTCGTTTCCCTCAGCTGAGGATGAGGTCTGCTCTGTAAAAAAACAAATGTATTTATTTGAGAATATGAGAAGGATTCCAAGTCTGAAAAAGATTGCTATCTCTTTATTCTTTACTGTGATCCTTGTCCTTTTTTTGCTAGTCATTCCTTCCTTGCTGAGCAATTGAAATTTTAAGCACAGGGCTGGGATTTGTGCCACACTGGGCATGATGTTGTCGATTCAGTGGCGGAAACTGAAGTGTTTTACTTTTTCTCTTTCCAGGCTGCACTCTTCTTTCTGAGTGGTATACTTGTGATGACTGGGTGTATGACACTGATTATTTTAGATTGGACCCGCAATGATGCATCTGATGGCCATTAATTGTCCTGGTTTAATCTGTAAAACTCCACTTCAAATGCCAGTGTTCACTCAGATACCTACCGAGAGTGAAAATGAGCTATTCAGCTTCCTTTAAAATGCAGATTCTTTGTTGCTGGTTCTTCTGACTGTAGAATACCTGAACCTTGTCTTTAAGAAACTATTCTGCATGATGGAAATGGATATTAACATCAAACCACAGGAGTGTCTGGCTGAAGGAAGTGACAATTTAATTCCATTCCAGAGAATGGACAGAACTCTCTGTAGACTTTTATCAAGCCATGTTTGGCTTTTGTCATTGTTACTTGGATATTTTGTTATTTTACTTGAATGTGCCTAATGGAACCATTTGATGTGAGAAATAACTCGTAATTTACAGCAAAGTGTTTGACTAACCAATGAGAGAGAGAAACACTATTATTTTTTGTACCAAAAATTCTTATGGACCTCAAAAGCACTATTTTGACTTTAAGAAACATTTTTCTAAAGAAAAGGAATAACACAAAGCTCTCAAAAATATTTAATCGGTGTCCTAAATTATATATAATATGCCTTTCTGTAGAGGCAGAATTAGAAAGTCTTATTTTAAAAAGTAATGACCAAAACAGAAAAAGAACAACCAATTTAAGTCGAAAACCTCTTCATTACAAATGCTTTCGATAGAATTCACTTAACTTGAAGTATAGTGAAAATAATTCTCAATATCTTTTACTCAGTGTACTTGAGTAACTACAATTTATCTTAGTTTCTGAAAATGGTAGGGAAACTCAAATTCTCAAGCTTTAAAAACAATTCAGAATGGGTAGATCTGAGAAAAGTATAGTTAATGTAGAACCTATAAAGATGGTGTTGACATTTCCCTTCTTGAGGTACTCAATAGTGCAATTGGGTGAAACAGGGTTTGGGGTTTTTTTTTGTTTTGTTTTGTTTTTTTTTCCTTTTTGATTTCTTTCAGTTGCAAATATAACCTGAATGGCACTGGAGCACATCATGCCATTAATACAGAACTCCCTCCTGGAGTCTTCTGTATCCGTTTATAAGGTCCACGGTCAGTTGTAGCTCTATTTGTTTTTTTTCTGCCCAATCTGTCTTGGAACATGCCGTAAGAAAATTTTTGTTAAACTACTAATGTAGTTTACTGGTTGTATAATATTCAAAAACTGTACAGTATTTCTCAGATTACTCATCCGTTATTGGATTATGAATTACTTGACTATTTTGTTTATAAGTCAAATCCACAAAATAACTGCACCATGCTTGGTACCAACTCTCTTCACATGCGCAACTGGGATTCCTCTTGCAATTTATACTGTGTAGTAGTACTAAAGATATCCTCATAGGCTGGGTAGTCATCTCATACTTGTTTGCTTCAGAAATAGTAGGTTTCATATGAACCCTCGCTAGCTAGCTAATAAAACAGGTGCTGTATGGTTGTGATTAGCTGTTTCATTTCTCTTGCATGTTTACTCCTTCATTCTTATCCCAGGTTGAAGAGAAATAACACTTGTATAACAGCATACTTGGCTTATAAGAGGTTCTCAGACATGACAATATTGGGTACAAGAGCCTAGGTAGAGATTATTAATGAAATAGTCATGGCAATGTGGTCAGCTGTCTTCATCTAGCTTAAAATGTTCTTTCTACAAATATGATTTACAAGATCTGCTTAGTAGTTGTGTCACAGGGAATAAGTAAGGGCATGTAATCCATTCGTTAAACAGCTCCTGAGATGTTTTGCTCTTGTAGAATCAATCAGGAACCAACCTAAATTATAGTCACTCTTTGTCAGGTAATGTCAATCTCTGCCCAGCCATTTAGAATCTACAAAAAAGGTGAGAGTATTTTGTATCAATATTTCTGCATGACTAATACTACAGGTCACTATTTCTGTAATATTCAGCTATAATGAGAAGTTAGATTCCTCGTCTGGTTCGTATCTTTAGTCCAGTGGTACTCAGCTGGCAACTAACAGTCCTGGAGTCAGCACTGACTAGAGCTCCTAGGTACTCTCTGCCTCAGGTACTTGGCACCGTGATACCTGACCCGTGTACGGGCGTGCTCAGCGCACGCCTTGGCACTCGGCAGCTTTCCCTCTTCCCTCTGCGTACCTGTAAAGGTGGGAGAGGATTAAAATGTTCTCTACCTTTGAGCAATTTGTAGCACACAAGGGATGAAGCACTTCCCTTGCCAGCACTAAAAGGGGAGTGAGAAACGGCCTCCCTCCTCTCACTAACCACACAGGAGGAAGAGGGGTAGGTGAGAAGCTACTGCACAGCCCCTCTTGGCAGCCAAAGAGGAGGAAGGTTTTTTGGTGACAGCTCCTCGTGCTGTGTCATATGTGTCACTTAATTCTCTTAATGTAGCAACTTGCGGCTTTTACATGGTGTATCATATGTGATGACTGACTCTCCAGCTGTTGCAGTTGAGTTCCACTTGGCTGGGCTGATTTCCAATATAAGAATAATTGTCCAAACCTGTCCGCTTAAAAGTTGCCTAAATAACAAACCACCTGAAAGGGCAGCTTCAGTATTAAACCACTGTTTTGTCACCTCAGTTAGACATTACTGTCTTCCATGGTATTTCAGTCATAAGTGTAACATGTTATTTATAAAACATTAATCCATTAAAACTAAGCCTATTTTTCAATATTTATGATAGTCTGTGTACATAAAACTGTATGTGTGTATATACTGTAAGTATAGTGTATATAATGTAGGTTTGGGATTTGGGATATGTGTATATATTCCTCTCTCACTATCGATTATTGCGTCATTTCAATGAGTTGTTCATGTTGTACATCTGTATCAGAAATGTCAAAGGAAAGGTTCTTTTACAACAAAATGTAGTGCTTACAAAGTGGAAATAATGTGTTTACACCTAAGGTGTGTAAAAAGATAAAAACACTAAGATTGTATTTATTACAAATGTATATGTTGCAGTAAACACAGGAGTCACTTGGGTCCATAAAGCATTGTTCGAGTTCATGTATGATTCTCATGTAAGATTTACCATGGATGTTACAATTTCCTGAAGGCTGTGACGTAAGAACCCTTGTGATCTAGCGAATGCGTTAGGCCATCAGCTTCAGGCATCCTACGGTACACCCCTGTACATATGTACATAGCCACTGTACTGTCAGAGGCCAACAGTCCAGCTACAGTTGTTGGCAGGGAGTGCAACAGTTTCAATGAAACATTGTACGTTTGTTTTAACTGAAATAAATAGGTAATCCTAAATGGCAGCGTGTGTGTGGTTTTTGTTTGTTTGTTTCCATCAGAGTGACATACTTGGGATTTTTTTTTTTAATGAAGCTGGTAAAATTACAGCTTTAATTTCATGCCTAAGGCATGTATGAGCACTTTCATGGAAGAAAAGTTAGTTGTTTGGGGTAGGTTGTTTCTTTTAGTTGCCAGAGCAGTGCAAACTGAACTGCACATCAAAGAAGATACGGCATGAAATTCTGCAAGAAACCTGTACTACGTCAATATTTACCCTACAGGTCTACCTCGAGAACAGACTCATTGAGTTTGTCTTGTCTATGCGCAGTAGAAGAATCCTGCCAAAGTTGAAAATTTCATGCCTTTTTGGTGTAATTAACCATAAGAGAAGTTGCGCACCTCTATTGAGATTGCTTTAATTACCTGAACGTATTTTTCCCGGTGGGACCTCTGCCTCAGTCTCTGAGTAGCTACGCAGTATTTCATTTTTGTCATGTTTGGTGATGTGGTCAGCCATGTGTTTGGGAGGGCACTACTTAGCAAGCACCTGCTTGTTCTCTGTTTCAGCATTTACTTACATATTTCCACAGTGTAATGCCAGCTGATGTAAGACAGAGGTTTTGGGTGATCATCACTTAGAACCTAAAGCAGCAGGTTGGCCACAGCTGGATGCTTCTGTGCTCGTAGCTTCCCTGCCATCTCACAGGAGTTTTATAGCTGTGTAGAAACCATTATCTTGGGACACTTCTTATCGACTAACCCCACCTTTCTGCAAAAGGGCATCTCCAGCAACTTAACAAGCAGGGCTGCTTTGGTAAGAGCTCTTTCCAAGTTGTGATTTCTTCCCAAGGAGTAGCTTGCCCCTGCTGGTGCATGAGGGAAGGTGCAAGGATTTCAAAAATCAGAGAAGTTCAATAAAGCCAGAACTTACTTTGTGTAACAGTGTCTCTATAATCACATGCTTGGAATATCATTTCCCCCCACAGGAGTGGGATTAAGCTGTCGCTTCACAGAATCGTTGAGGTTGGAAGGGACCTCTAAAGATCATCTAGTCCAACCCCCCTGCTGCAGCAGGGACACCTAGAGCATGGGACACAGGGCGGCATCCAGACCGGTTTGGAAGACCTCCAGAGAGGGAGACTCCACAACCTCCCTGGGCAGCCTGTGCCAGGGCTCTGTCAGCCTCACAGTAAAGAAGTTCCTCCTCACCTGGAGATGAAACTTCCTGTGTTTCAACTTACACCCATTGCCCCTTGTCCTGTCACTGGCCACCACTGAGAGGAGCTTGGCCCCTTCCTACATTCCCCCTTCACAAACTTACACATGTCAATCAGATCCCCTCTCAGCCTTCTCTTCTCCAGGCTAAACAGGCCCAACTGAGTCTCTCCTCATAAGAGAGATGTTCCAGTCCCTTAATCATCTTGGTTGCCCTCAGCTGGACCCTCTCTAGCAGCTCCACATCCCTCTTACACTGGGGAGCCCAGAACTGCACCCAAACTCCAGGTGCGGCCTCACCAGAGCTGAGTAGAGGGGAGGATCACCTCGCTTGACCTGCTGGCAACACGAGGCCTCCACTGGCCATCCCTTCACTTCCAATGTTTGCTCAATCCCATGTGGACATCTTCAGCAGCGCAGAGAAGATTGGTTCCACTCAGGCACCTCCTCATCCTCCTCCTTTATTCAAATTTGAAGCCTTGATGTACAAAATGGGATGGGATACTATTCCCAGGGAAAAAAAAATGTTTTAACTACATAGAATGCCTTTTAGTCTCTATTCTCAAGTGGGCCAAATATTTTTTTTCCACCAAGCCACAAAAATGTCATTCTGCTGCAGCTATTAGTAATGAAAAATTTCAGCAGGATTAACTCAAGTTAGGAAAGGGTAAAAGGAACAAACATAATGCAGTAAGGAATCTGTCATTTTCAACCATACTTGAAAATGGTATTTAAGTTATAAATAAATGTTTTTATTTTAGTTATTACTATCTATAGTAAATAGGAAAAAAAGGGATTTCCCATTGCAAAACATGAATAGATAGATAATAAATGTTGAATATGTACTAAAAATAACATAGAAATTCATTATGGGACTTAGGAAGGAAGTGTAGATTATATAAATATCTTTTTGGTGATAATCTTCTTTAAATCTTTAAATCTTCTAGACTCTAGATACATCATTTGCAAACAGCTCTGAGTGTAGAAAAATAAAATAGGGCAGGGAAATGTCAAGCGCTTTGGGTATTCCCAAATCCTCAGAAGTTATTGGACAAGAGCGGATATGATCAACCATGATTCTACTTTTTCTAAAATAAATACCAGTTTGTGAACAGCCAATATTGCTCCTTCCTGTCTAGTTCAGTAATTTCATTCCTCGATAGAGTGTTTCCCAGGGCTGGAGCCCAAGTCACTATAAAACTATTACTCCTTAAGAATTACACGCTCCAAATGCAAATGACACAGGTGAGAGATGTATTGAACTGGAAAATACTGGAAAACACAGGAGGAAGCTCCTATGAATATCAACTGTAGGATGCAGTGATGCCAGACCAAGTTGCCAAACAGAAGCGCTTGGAGGCTGCTGTTCTGCACAGATATTTGTGGCAAAGGAGCAGCACCAGGAGCACCAAGGCTGTTGATTACATAGCACCAGGTGGAGAGATCAGACCAAAATGCCTTGACTGAAGGAAATGAAGAAATCTGCACTAATTCAATCAACTTTTTTTTCACGTGGCAGCACAGGCCACCCACCTCAGCTGTCATTTCAGTAACGTTGTGCTGGACTGATGGGGAATTCTCATTGCAATGGCTATAGCATGGAAATACTCTTTTTATCAACTGGTGGCGTTGCACGGGTCAGATGGTTTACAGACTTCAGAAAGGTGCCGTTTTTACTATATTCTTCTAAGCAGGCTTTTAGCACCACAAGTGTTTGAGCTGCTTGCTACAAGCAGCTTGTAGTAAGCGATTCACGTTTGAAGTAGTAGCGAGTACGGCTTGAGGCAGCTCAGACCAAGTTTGTGTGTGTTTGCATGTACACCGGAATAGAGGCTACAAAGGTTCTTCTAGTCTATTTGGACTCACGTGAAAAGACTGAGCAATAAAAGGCCAAACAGAGACATGAACCCTACTGAACCTCACATGACGGATTCTGTAAAGAAACAAGAAAACTTAACTCCCAGGAGTCTCCAAATTCCTGTTGCACATTGTACTTTTTGAAGCCTGTGCTCGCACCGTCAGCCACAGCAAACTGCCCTTTAGTTCTTCTGGGAGAGCATTTGTTTCAGGCATGAGGTATTTCACTCCTTACTCCTTCAGACCTCAAAGAGTTGACTTCAGCTCCAAATCCATTATGAGGAGGAAATGCAGCAGCTTTTCTTCCCAAAGACCCTGCCCCAAACCCTGCACTTTTGCTAAAACAGCCAAGGAAATACAGGCTGTGTCACTAGCTGGGTTAGTGCCTATGAGCCATGCTACAAAACTCCCCACGTCAGCCACTTAATACAAATTCTAATCTTTGCTACCACACATTTCCAGCTCTTATGGAAGATCAAATGCATCACTTTGCTATTCCCGCACTCAGCAGAGCCAGTTTCCATCTTGGGGTTAAATTTCTTGACCCATTTAAAGAAGTGGTATGTTGGATCAACATACTGCTTATCTCTGAGTCCCACTTGGGAGGTCCTATGACGGTTATTTTGCCTGAATGCAGCCACTGCTAGAATATCCCATAATATTCCCTCCTGCAAATTTCAGTTTGTCAGGGAACTGCAGTCATCTTCGCCTGTATATTTTCTAGTGGCAACCTGCTGCTTTACTAGAACTAAACTTCTGAAATATTTTCTTTCCTACTCCAGTACGTGTGAGAGTGAGAAAGAATCAGATCTTACTTTTCTAATCAAAAAACTTTGCAGTAGCCTGAAATCCTACTGGAAATTGCCTGTTGTAGCAACAGGCATCAGCAACTGCTTTAACAATTCTGATTAACTTCTGGTTTTATAATTGCTGAGTAAAACTTTTAAAATATAGTACCTAAAGTACTTCTACACATGGTTTTGTTTCTGTCAGTTCTGCTGTTATCTGCCCAACTGGATTTGCCCTTGTGATTCAGATTTCTTCTTTGGTGGGCCACCACAAGTGACTAGACATGGGTGCTTCCTCTGTCTGTTGTATATACAGACTAATGACACAGAGATAAAATTACAGTCCTTCTGCTAGATCTTTACATTTTCTTTTTTTTTCTTTTTTTTCCTTTTTATCTTGCCTTCAGACAAATACACTGTAGTTTCCTTTCTCCTCTCCATCACAGGCATCCATACACATTCACTTTTCAAATTCTCATAAAGTTTTGCAAGCTTATTAGGACTTCTTTTGCCCAAAGAAATATCTCTACTTTTCACTTGCTTTGTGATTCCCATTGGAAGATCCTCTTTGAGACCGTAAAAGAGAACCAAATCCAAAGGGTAAGACTACAGAGTATTACAAATACACTACAGTGTGGTTTGACAATAGTATTTTGTGAAATGAAAAAGGATTTTTTGAAACATATAGTATAATATCTGCTGCCCAGCAGCTTATCTGCAGATCATTTCCTAACAGACAAAGCAGAACCTTAAATTGTATTGTATTTGTTGTGTCTATTGTGGTACCGGATTTATAACACTGTTGATCATCTTGTTGGTAAACACAGAGAAGTATGGATAGTTACCTTTTTTTTTTTAGTAAGGTATTTAAAAATATATAGATTTTTCCTTAAATGGTGATAAATAATTGCAATAACATGTCACTAAAGATGACGGCCTTGCCTTAAGGCTGGAGAGGGTAACAGCAGCAGGAAGGTTTCTCTGTGTCCTCCTGCTGCAGCCCACTGCCCTGCAGCTCTGCTGACCTGCTGTTCTGGGCACTGCTCTGCATTTGAAATATTTGAGGTTTGTGCTTTCTCTCCTTTTACGTGGTGTTACAGCCGAGAGAAAATCCCCAGCAGATGCAGAAACACAGGGAAGGAGGCGTCTTTCTGCACTGCCAGAAAGAGAAAGGTGCCCGACTGAGAAAAATTGGGGGAGCTCTAAGAAAAAGGACGTTTGGCCCAAAGCCTGGCTGTGCATGGAGCAGCAGCTAAGCGATAAGCCAGGATGAAGGAGCATAAATGAAGATAACAACTGCGTTTTGGAGTTGGGTTTGTGCAGCAGCAGCAAGCTCTGGGGAAGGAAAGAAAGCCAGGAGAAACACAGGAGAGGGAGGGCAGCCTGGAGAGGAACAGAAGAGAATAATTTCATATATGTCAAGAAGAAAGAAAGTAGATGGTCTAATAACTGAGAAGGATGATGAAAATAATGTCTTTGAAAAACACCAGAAAGCCCAAAGTGACTTTGTGCTTTGTTTTTTTCCTTTTTTCCTTTGCTGTTGGTGGTGCTGCTGTTGCTGTAGTTGTTCTGTTTTTTTAGCTATTTAATTTCTCTTTAAAAAAAAGAGTGAAGAGCCCTGCCTGAGGTCCACATTACACAAAGTGTAAAGACCTGAACATCAGCCAGTCCAGACTGCAAGGGCTCAGCTGATGAAGTAGTTTAATTAATAAACATTGAGTCAAAAACATTTGAAATTATTGTGAAACTATATGGAAAACAGTTGTAGAAAACCAGACATCTTGAAAGTTTCCGGGGGAAATCTGAGTTATTACTTAATTCTTGTTACTTAGTGCCTACAAGGCTACCTCTTATTCCACCAACACATTTAGACAAGTAGTAAAATAAATCATTATAGGCCAAAACCCCTTCCTGCTGATCATGACCAAGTATTATCTTTCATATCCCCCGTAAAATCAAAGATATGGAGGTCCAGTTCACCACCTGAAGCTGGATTTTCAGAGCAACCCTAAGAATTAAGCAAAAAAATGGATGAACACTTTGTTGAGATTGATGTCTCAGCCACAGATACACAAACCAGCCCCTGCTGTGGTGTTCAGGCTGACAAGAACAAGCTCCCGCTGGAGAACAAGGCAGTGGTGGCTGCCAACACAGCAGCACCGGTCCGTGCAACAGCCACGCTCACACTCACGCCAGTCTGCTCCTCCTTTCCTCAAACAGCCACAACGAATCAAACCTATGGGCACGTGCTCATTCCTCTCCAGAACATCCTGTGTTGTCCTGGAAAGTTTATGGTGATGAGTTCTGATACTACAAATATAAGATGTGAATTGACTCGATCTATCAAGGTGTTTGATAGACAGCATCTAGGGACCTTGATGCTATCACTCAAAACCAAAACATACAATGATGCTGTAGGCTTTTATACTCATGACCAATTAAAAATATCCAAAATCATGAGGATCATGTTAAAGCTGCAAAGACACAAATAGGATTCTGACCTTGAAGTAGTAGCTTCACTTCCTAAAATACAATTTAAAAAAAAAATAAAAATACCAGAAAATATTGCTTCATGCAATCTTACAGCAATCAGGCAGAAAGTAAAAGAGGGTAAGATTTTTTTTAGCTAAGAGATTGATGCACTATTGACATTTGAAGGGAGGAACTGGCCTTGACTCACAGCAAACATCTTTGTCTGCAGGAGGATGAAATTACTCTCTGTGAAGTAAAATAGATGGTCTGACCTATGACTGTTCTCATAAGGTGTTTTGAGGATGAATAACTTTGCCTACTGAAAAAGGAACAAAAGAAGTATTTTAAGTGGGACGTGAGGACTTTTTCACATTTCTTTATAGTTGGCTGTAAGGAAGGCAGGTGAGTTTTTTAAGTGCTTTTAAGAGCCTAGAAGCACAGATAATGAAAATTATTAAATTCTGAATGATCAATTTGAGTTGCACTGTTGTTGTTGTGCTCCATTACTTAAAAAATCCAAAAATGGAGAAAGTCTTTGCTCTGGTAGGTTTAAACTTACTGGTAGCAATTATAGAAAGAGAGCTGAAAACCCTCTCCAAATCCCAACAAGAAATACTCACTTCTCTCCTAACCAACCTTTCTACACAGAAGGGCTGGCGACCAGGGCTTGTTGAAACGTCTTCAAGCCTGATAGTATTGCTATTTCGGTCCAAGGGTTGCTTCTTCAAGGAAATATAAATATTTGTTCTCAAAACACAGTGACTGTGCTGGAGAAGACCAAACGTGTGGCTGCCCCCATCCATGGGTGCCCTCAGCAGTTCACCCCTTCTCGCTGTCACCTTGCTGCAGATGGGGGCACTGCACCAGAGAGCCACCAGAGAGCCACCAAAGAGCTTCAAACAGCCGACCACGGTGTCTACACTAGACACAGCAAGAGACCCAGCTCAGTGAAAATGCAGCGTGGTCTAATGCAGCCCAGTCAGCCCACTGGCTTAACGGATCTGTCCAGTTTGGGCAATTTATTTGGATGTGTGTGTGCGTTCCTTTCTACAGAAGAGAGGTCTCAGCACTCCATACATGGATGCAGAAAAGCCTTATTTCTAATTAAGTCTATGTCCAGAAAGGATTTGGCAGATAGTGTCATTGGTTTGTACTGCGTCCTTGACCTTTTATGTAAAGGCAGTAGTTACATATTAAATATACAAGAATTTTGTATAAGAACATGCAAATATGTATTATATTTTCTTATATCTGAAATACTTACGGGGATGGAAAAAAAAAAAAAAGGGAGCTCCAATTCTGCGCCAGAACTAGCAAGTAAGTCAGGTGTGTGCTGAGGAGCTGCACAGGAGACAGGCAGAGGAGGAGAGCCCTTCTCCTGCAGAATGTCATGAGTTATCCCAGCTTCCTTAGACCTAATCCTGTTGCAAATTGTGCCTGCAGCACTACCAAAACTTTCTCCTGCTATTTCCCCTTTCAAGACTAAAATGCTTGTGTGTGTTTTATGGCATCACACACAACATCTGGAATACAGGACACGGCTTCTAAGTGACCGGTGGGGCCAACTGCGGAAAAACAAACTACATTTCTGGCAAGGATTTACCAGGTATTTGGTCTTTGAACAAACTTTCTTTTCATTTTTATGGGCTCTTAAAAACATTCCCAGACATTACTCCAGCTGTACCAGTCACAGAATTTCTCACAGATGCCCTTTCACAGTAAATGCTTCCTTGAGCTTCTGAGATAACCAAACCGAAGGCATTTAAAGAAAAATATTGTCACTTTTGCAAGGGGACTTTCCAGTATGGAAATTAGGCATGCTAATAGAGACATCCCAGGGTGCCCGTAAGCAAGTTCTGCAACTTCTGCATTTCTTATTTAAGTGTATTATTTATTATTTATTATTTTATTTAAGTGTAGGCGTTGCTGTGCTGCCTGGGCGTGCAGTCGCCATCGTGCTGATAAGTCACCGTGCAGAAGAGAGGCGGCCGTGGCCGGGTCCAATGTCCCGTGCACGGAGCAGGAGAACGGAGACTGTGCACGGAGCAGGATCAGATGACACAGAATGCAACCACATTTCCACATTTCCTCCTCACTGTCCAATTAGAGACCAATTTCATACCTCAGGGGGGAAATAGGACAAAGCTTGTACCTATTTAATTAAGTAGAATAATTATGAAAAGGCAACTGTTTCCTTTAAATTCATGTTTTCATTATCCTGTTATTCTTGATATTTTTCATTCTGCTATGATATAAAACCTTCTAACATTTTCTCGTCTCTGCTAAGTTCCCTGTGTAGGAAGCACTGTCCTGATGCACTGTATTAATCCCTAAAGAGGATCAAATGAAAGAAGATAAAAATTCAAATTTCAGAGTTATCAGAATCCACTTGAGAATGATTGTGTTGTTTTCCATTTCCTGCCAGAATTTGATTTTGCAAATGAAGGTGACATATGCAAACTCTGATCACATCTTGTTATCAGCCTTAGACTTATGAGCATGGTTTAGGTTTTATCCGGGACTGACAGACATCCAGCTGTTGGTTTCTTTAGGTTCTCAAAAAATCTCCGGAAGGAGAACATGTTTGAGGGCAATGCCGCTCTATATCAATAAAAGTATTATTTGTCATAACATGCTGGTATTAAAGATAAAGCACTTCCTGCTTTCCAAAAGCTGTGCCTATCTCCTGAAGTAGAAAAAGAGACGAAAATATGTATCCCAAATTGAATCCATAGCAAAATAGAGATGGAAAACAGAACCAAACTAATAAACTTTTCAACTCAGATGTGAAAGAAATAACACTGATACCTTTCCATACATCTTAAATAGGACAGAAGAAAAATTGCGGTATTGAAAAGGGATATTTATTCTCAGAAAATCTGGAGTGTCCCATAAAAAATATAATTTTATTTTGTTACTTGTCTTAATGAACTTTGTTACATAATATATCATCTCCCTTATGTGCAAATGAAAAATTAGAACTTACTATGCTATGTCAAAGTAACGTAGCTGTATTTAGTATATATTTTGAAGTGTATTGAAAGAGGAAGCAAAATAGTAGCCAAAAGACAGGGGGACATAAACTAGACAAGATTTGTAGGTAGAGATACCTTTTGTTAGACTAACTAGTCTAATTTAAAGCAAAAACAAGCTTGAAGGAGCACAAGTCTCCTTCAGGTCTGAAATAGAAGCAAAAACCTCCTGTGCTAAGTCAAGATTAAGATACTGATTTCAAAGGAGAGTACAATGTTCTCCTCCTCCATCCTCACGTTACCCAGATGATACCCTCTCCCTGCTTCAAGTGATAAATATCTACCAATATTTACCAGGCTCTCCATTTCTGTGTACAAGTACCAACTCCTTTTCCTGCCAGTCCATTCCATGCCATTCCATTCCATTAGGTATCTTATTCATACCTAATTCATCTTACAGCAATTATCCTGAATTCATGCCCATCTTTGAAGTTTGCTTCTACATCCTGCCTGAAGAAGGGTTTGAGTGCTAAACAGCTTGTCTTATTGAGGGATATTAGTCAGACTTACGCAAGACACCATCTCAGCCTACAAACTTAGACTTGTCAAAGTCTATTAAGGCAACCTGCCTATATGAACCGTGTCCCATATTGTTGTCATAGAGTATGATGCATAAAAATCAAATAACCCAAATGATTGGAAAACAGAGAGCAAGCTTTACTATGCGGGCATGACAAAGATACAAATAGTTCAAGCCTGAATAGAATGGCATCTGCAATGTGCAAGTTATTAAATACAGTCATCTACTGGCATAGGATACAAGAAACACTTCTGCCCTAAGAATTAATATCTTCAGGGGACTGATAGACTTGCAAATGAAATTTGGCTCCATTCAATTGGACCACTAGTTTTATACTGGTTTGATGAAGGGTTTTGGTCACTTCTGTTAGTTACTTAATCTTCCAGGGTTGCTAAGAGTAGGTAAATTCTAAATTTAAAAAAAAAAAAAAAAAAGAAAAAGAAAAAAAAAAAACAGTGTTGATTTCATCCTCCAAACGGAGCTTGCACTCTAAAACTGTGGAAAAAGTATGAACATAAAGAGCTGTACCTCTACAGCCCCAAGTGGGCCTTTTAGGTTTTGCATAACATCTCCAGCACAGGGAGGGGATCATTACTTGCTTTTTGGGACCTTTTTGTCCCCTATTCCTCATAGCAGCAAGTGAGGTCCTGGTTAGTTCTGCCCCCCAGCACATCAAGCAGTGCAGAAGGGCTGGTAGTTGGGTGTTTTAGTTAGTAAACTGCTAACTCTGCTCCAAGTGGAAAGAGAAAGTTGGGTTCATAGCTAATGTGCTTCACCCTCTCACTGGACCTTGATATAACTTAGCCCTTAGTGGTGAAAAAAAAAAAAAAAGTAAGGGTAAAATTGGGGAAAAAATGACTTTTGATTTGGAAATTTTGGAAAACAATGAGAAAAAAAACCCTTTAACTGGGGCCAATTTTTAGAACACCTTGTAGAGAG
This sequence comes from Nothoprocta pentlandii, assembly GCA_013398315.1. Lineage (NCBI taxonomy): Eukaryota > Metazoa > Chordata > Aves > Tinamiformes > Tinamidae > Nothoprocta > Nothoprocta pentlandii. Next base: position 142,705 of record VZSG01000440.1, on the reverse strand, counting down.
TTGCTGCCTGAAGGAGGCCCTGGCAGCGCTACTGTCCCCCTTGTGCCGCCCAGTTCGTAACCCGTGTTGTTACAGCATGGTCAGGTAACTGCCTACCCAGTTAGGGAACGCCACTTGGTAAGTCAGGAGTGGCGGCGCCAACCACATGTTTGTGTATCCCAAGCCAAAACCTAAGTGAACAGCATCAGGTGCCACTGAAAAGCAGCCACACGTCAGAGAAGAGCAAATAGCTGTATGGCTGTGACCGTGGGCGCTGAGTGCTGCTCCGGCCCGGAAACGCGGAGCAAACACGGGGAGAATGGAATTCCTGTGTCTACAGAAGGCACATACGTACGCACAGGGTCAGCCGTGAAATTGAGAGCAAATATTTGCCCTGCTCAAGACAATGCTTGGATTGCAGTAATTGCGGAGTGCTGTAAGCATCTCTGCTCGAGGCTTCCTGATCGCCCACGGCCGCTGCCTCGCCGCTCGTTGAGTGTTTGCTCTGCGCGGGTTGCGACTCTAATCAACTCGCCGTTGGTCACGCTTGTGAGGGAACCCAGGGCGTTTTCACGTTGTGCAAGTCAAACACCTCCTGGTACACCACGCTGGCAGTATCTCCGTTTCCTGTGGCACGTGCTGCTGCGTTGGTTAATGTTTCGCTCGTTGTGTGTCCCAAAATGGACTGCTGTTTCATTTGAGGTCCTGGTTTGGGCCTCCTAACACCAGACTCAAAATCCTGTTGGAATGGACTGTACATGATGGCCTGTCAGAGCCCACTCTCCTCACTCATCCTCTTCCTCACGGCCCTGCACTTGCTCTGACACTTGCTTCCCATTCCTGCAGCGAGCTGCTGAGACCTTGGCAAGCCACAGGGGCTGCAAAACCTTAAACAAAGAGGAAAAAGGGGCTGTTGTCTCTCCAAGTTGACATATCCTTTCTCACTCCTAAGCAAGGTTTCCACTGCCAGCCCCTCTCCCCCTGTGGGGATGATGTTGGTGGCCTCCAGCCATGGGGCTGACGCCTGCCCCAACTGTCACGGATGTGGTGGCCATGGAGCAGACAGGATGGGTGGACCAGCCACAGTAGTTCCTCTTCATTATTGCTGCTCTGTTTCCAGATCATCCTCTCCGAGGTTCACAAAACGTGGTCTTGTCACTCATCCAGGGCCATGACAGCTTTTTGTGCCCTGGACATCCCCAGATCAGATACATGGGCCCCACAGCTTTGCAGATACAGGATGAATGTGGCAAACCGAGCGCCTGGCTCTGGGCCATGCCGTGTTCTAGGTCAGCAGCAGGCACCACACTGCTGTGTGTGCCAGTGGCAAGGCGGGCAGGACACACAGTGGGCTGGGAAGACCTTCCCTTCTGTCCTCCTGCCACCACCTCCAGCTTCTGAACACTTCCACAAAGGCAGCTTGGGTCCACAAAGGGGCCTGCTCTCATAAAGGAAAGCAGCAGTTACATAGGGATACTCCAGCATTTCAACTGGAAAGGAGACAGGAAGGGATGGGAGGAAACATCCCTACTCCAGCAGCAGAAAGTGAAGCCCCAGAGCAGCTTTTCAAGGCAGCTGATCTTGATTAAAGTCACCAACACAGGCTTTTGGGCCCCCAGCTGCGTAACCGGTACAGTGTAACTGGTGTTTTCTTCTCCTGCAAACACGGGAATAAACGTGCGTTACGTGCCTGAGGGGATGTTTTTTAGCTTAGGTCTATTCCCCAGCCTCAGGGCAGTCTGTGCGAGATGAAGAGGGACGTGTGCTTCCCTCCAGACAGCCCGTCTCCTCTGTGTGGTAACTTCTGAGCAGTCATGTACATCACTGCTCCCTGGATTCACCATTACGGATCAAATTTGGGGAAGTGGGTCAGCACATGCCACATTTTACGTAGCTGCCTGTCCCAGTGACTTTGAGTCAGGTCCTAAGGGTTTCTGTCAGAAACCTAAGGGTTTCTGTCGTTTCTGTAACTGAGTAACTGGCTCCTCTGGGTCCTTCAACACACCAAGAGCAAAGCAGGGTGACCAGCTCTGTGGAACCACTATCCCGACCCTTTCTGAAAATGGCATTTTTCAGCAATGTTTTTTTAGAAAAGTACCTACAACCTGGACCCGGTAACATTTGCTACAAACATTAATGTTGTAAAACACATTCACAAAATGCCTTCACTCCTTCCTTTTGCAACCACATTAGGCCATTATGGCAATAGTAAAAACACGGTTAGGCAGCTTAGGGTATTCCAGTTCATAATAATATTTACAATATGACTTCAGCCCTCGGGTGTGAGTGTTTGCAGGATCAGGCTATGATTTCCCGTCAAGGCAAGGCTTTGGGAATGCAGCATTTTCTAACAGCTATTTTGGACTAAGAATGTACTAACAAAAATATGATCAAGTTTATACATTAAATGTGCATTCTAAATGCATTTTAGTAGTTTTTAGTAGTTTTTCTTTTTTTTTTTTTGCATTCTTTTACTGTATGTAATCTACCTACAAATTCTAAATATGAAATAGTAGGCTATATCAATTTGCGTACACTATATATTGTTATTTGCCATCTGTCTTCTGTTTACCCAGAGCTTTACACACCAGTTCTACTGCAAAAGCTCATGGTGCACTCTGCTGTTACAAGAATATTTTCTACAGTCCTATACATCAAAGTAATTCCTTTTGAACCAGCATAGACTTTTATAGGCATCTTAGAATTTTATTGTGTCCTTTATCGGGTAAAATTTTGTTAAAATTTTACCTGTGTTTTTTCTCATCTTCTTACTAAATATTACAAGACAGATGGAAACTGGAGGTACTTGCAGATGAGATAAAGTGGCAAGTATCAAAATTACTGAAATCGCTTTTCCAGAAAGAAGGGCTTCAAATAATGTTTGAGTTGTGTATGTGCCATTGCTAATTACTGTCTTGTTTGCTGTAAAAATGTACACAATTAGGTTTATCTATTGCTATGTGGACACTATCTTCAGCTAGTCTCCGTTTACCAGAAGCTTTGTGCAACAAAGCAGGTATTGTTCACTCTGATGTTCAACCTCTAAATCACACTGAGCACACAGGCCAGGCCTGATGCAGGAGAAGGAAATGAGTCCACAAGTTTGGAAAACAGTTTTACATGGATAAATACGGGGCACTGGAAGACAGAATGAAACAGAAACTGGTAGTTTCTGTTCAGCTTTCCATCTCCCAAAGGTGACAAAATCTGGGATGAAGACAGACTGACTTCTGTAGAGGCACACACTGACAATTAAGAAAGATTAAGAAAAGAAAATTAAGTAAGATATATACAGTGTCTCAAGATTTTTTCTCCTATTTTTCTCCTATATCTTAAGATATTTCTCCTATTTCTCCTATTGCACTGTGTTTCCTCTGTTAATTTTATCACATAAAGCATCTTGGCTTCTGTATTAATACAGAGCAGCAGCTCTTGAAAAAAAAAATCCTGGAGGCAAGTTGCAGGTATTGTATCCAACTGGAGATGGGCAACAGTCATGTTTTGCATGATTTTTCAAGATCTATAGCACCAAGAAAGATCTGCATGAAAGACTGTTGGTTTCCATCATAGAGAAATGCAGTGAAAGGTCTTTAAATTGTAGAGATGCCCTCAGAGCCATCAGAGAAATGGGTAGCTAGTCTTGAACTAGCTAGTCTTGCTTTGCCATTTCATAGGTAGTCTTGAATACAACATTAATTCTCTCATCTTCCCTCCAAGCCCTTCAAGTGCAGTGGAACTACCACTACTTGTCCCTTGTAGCAAAATGGTTTGAGATTCTGAGATGAAAAAAATGCACTGGTAAAAAGTACTTAGAGTAATCAATAATTCTACAATATGATAAATTCTTCAATTATGTGCACTTTTTAGTGATTTTCTATAAAGACAATTTCTTAAAGATTATCTTTAAAGTTAGAGAATTCACACACACAGTACTTACCTGGATTGCAGCAATGCATATTGTGTCTAGTTTTGCAGTTAGAAAGCAGAACAAATTTAATCACTTCATTAGTGTTACTCTAGCTCCTATATGAAGTCCTGAAATGGAGAAGGAAATAGGCTTTGACAGAGGTGCCTAAAGATATTTTTAAGCATTACTCTTAACACAGCTCTGTACTCTAGCATTTTTATTTGCTATTTTCCTTCTCCAGTTATTCGCAGTTTGAGTTCAGCAGCATGTCCCAGAGGTGCAGCTGGCTTCGACCAGGTCCCTGATGCCAGAAAGGCCCAGGGGAATCACAGGAGCTGGGGTTAGACTTCCTTTTCTTAAGCAGACTAGGAAGTTTGCATGTATTTTTAACAAGAAGCTCTGGTTAGCTTCACTCTACCAGTTTTGTGTGTTTTCTGTAGAACTTGACTCATGCATAAACCGTATGAATGTAAGAATCATGGAACAAATGCACGCAGAGCATGGTTTTGACCAGGGTCACTGTCGCTGTGTTTAAAGGTGACATTTCAAGGAATATGTGATGGCTGAAGTGCCACAAAACATGAGTTAAATTTTACTTCCACCGATTTCATTTAGGTTGAATGGATGCAGTGAAAATGAAATTTGTTTGCCTTGTAAAGACTGCAAAGCACAATGGAAATATCAGAGGAATAACAGGGTGGTCCCTGACACAGCACCTGCCCACTCTCAGCGACTGCAGCTTCTAAATAAGCTTAGCATTTTTGCTGTAGTTCAGCTGCCTCTCCCGACATGCCCATAGGAACGTCAATAGCCTTATTTTGCTTTATTCTTTTCTATTCTATGTTTTAGAAAGGTTTTATTTTAATCTAGTCCCCTACCCTGCAGCTCTTTAATTTCACTGAGTTTCTTATGTATGAAACTAATCTTAATTGGTTGCTGCTTTACCGTGGCAATTTGAAGACTTAACTGATCATGTTTACCACCACCTGAAAATCGTCATCATATTTACCACCATCTTATTAACCAGGAAGTGTCAAAAATAAGATTTTGCCCTATTTTTTTTTTTACTTCTCAACTTTACTAATTTCTAGATCCTCCCTGATTCATTACTAGAGGATTACGATGAAATCAGTATATGATGTGCAGATACTTACATCTTATCATCTAATTTTACACAAAGTCAGCTAAATAAGCACTCTGATTTCTAGAGATACAAGAATTCCTCAGCCCCTATCCACTTTAGAAAGAGCAAGAGATGCCTAAAGACTTTCAATACTTTTCATTAATGATATAGATTTTAATGTATAACACATGCCACACAAATTCTGAATTAAACTTCTTTTTTTCCTTTTTTTAATAGTACACTAGCGGGGAGGTCCCTGAAGAAATTGTGCCCAATATGATTTAATTCATAAAAGTTATAGATTATTTCAAGTTTCTAGTCACATCCCATTTTCCACAGCTATACCTTATATCGCAACTAGGAGGATTAGTCTGCAAGGAATCTGCCTGTTTACAGCAACCTGCCATCACAGAGAATATCCCTGAATACAGGAGGGAAGCTTTTTTCCTATAAAAATGGGATGACAAAAACTACCCTTATCTGGGGGAAACGGGAGAGAATCCCCCCCTTTGTCTTGGAACTCAACCCTACATCATGGTTATGATACAGTTTGAATATACTTATTTCAGGAAGACCAAAATATTATGGTTTAGGCAGACCTGCGTTATAAATTCATTGTACAAATCCACACCTTGAAAGAGCTTAAACTGAAAAAAAAAGTATTTTGTTACACATACTTTTAAAATACGTTTTAATAGGCTTTTGTTATCACTACAGGCATCTATCAAATTTGCAAGTGTTTTTGTTTTAGTCACCGCTGTTTCCTTAGGCTCACTCAAGAAACTTGAAACCTTGGTATTCTGGCAAAACACCGGTTCAGACCAGAGAGAAGAGTCAGGGCAGATGGTCAGAAGGTAAGAAGAAAAAGCACCACGGCCTGATGCGTTGCATGAATTCCTGAGCTAAGGAGGTCTAGTCATCTTGGCTGTACGTACACTGTGGCTGGGAAGCAAACAAACGATGCTATCTCACGATCACAGTCACAGAAATGTGTGCAAGACCTCACAGCCCTCTGACTGCCTCAACACGCCGCTTTGGAGGCAGCCGAACACATGTTTGGGCACAGCTGATGCTATCGGCGTTCACGAATTCTGTGACAATGTGGGCAGTCGTTTCTGGGGTATCATGCAAGACCAGTCATGTAGAGACCTCCCTATTACACATCGTCCTCAGCGGTGCTTTTCCTTGCTCAGCTATCAGCCAGAATGTGCCTGTCAGCTAGCAGGGTTTCAACACACAGCAGCAAGGGCACTTCCAAGAAGCCTCTCCTCTTGCCAGAGCGAAAATCCCAGCATCTCAGACTAGATAGGCCGCAGATATTTGTTGACTTGGAATTGAGCTTGGAAGTTTAATTTACTTCCGAGAGGCAAGTTGCATGGGGCACTGCTCTAGCTTGCTCACCACCCAGAGAGAGCTCCTGTGTCTGTGGGCCCACGCGTAGGCCCAGGCTAACTGGGCTCTCCCTGGGGAGGCACCGGCACCTTGTTCCTCTGTGAGGCAGCTCTGCTGCACCTTCTGAGCACAGAATGCCTGGAACGTCTGGAAAGGAAGGATATCTCACTGGTTACTATCTTCCCAAAGGAGGAGCTGTACAACCCTCTCCTGTGAGAAGCCTTGTGACTTAGATATGGCCCTTCAGAGAACAAAGCCCATGGAGTTCCATAGCAAGCAGAGAGAGAGTCCTTAATAAAAATAAAATAAAAAATACTACTACTAATAATAAATCCCCCAAAGTCCATATGCTTTTTTACTTCAGCTGATGAAAGATAAACAAAGGTGTAAAAATAGCTACTGACTACACCTCGGCCTTCCTCATCACTCTTGGTCAATCCTGAGGATCAGTCCAAAACTCAGAGACATCCAAGGTTACCTTCAAGCATCAAGCTGCGTCTCTGCAAAACACAGGATTTCTCTCCTTTCAGTGATTTTCCACTTCTGCTCTTCACTCTCTTTTTTCCCCCCTCTCTTTCACACGTGCACTAACACGTAAGTACAAACATGCCAGTGACAGATGCACTAAAACAGAGGTGAAAACAACATTTCTGTAAGAACCTCCTGTTCTCCTGCTGAACTTCTCGCATGAGCAGCAGTGAATACCACCGTCCCTCAGCTATCTGAATAACCCTGGATTCTAGGCACATACTTGCCCAGAGGTAAAATATTTGACAAAACATCCAGATTTAAGGACTCTCTGTCGTCAACGTTGTGCCAGGTGCAAAATTTTGCCTGAAAACTCTTGCGGGTTTTAGAGCAATTTGGAAGCAAAAGAAAGTGAGGAAGACAACCAGGTTCCACTTGAAAAAAAAAAAAAAAAGGAAAAAAAAGGAAAATGCACCCCAGGTCAAACAGATTCATAAACTGTAAACAGAAAAGCTTGCCAAATGTTCACACGTGATGAGATTTAGTTGAACAAGAGATCATTTGGTGTGTTTTGATTTCTTTTAAGTTCATTTTTACTCCAGAGTCATATGTTTTTATTATGTGTATATGGTTTCTATTAGGTGGCTTGGACCAGTCATAAGGACGCATGTTTAAAGGACAATTCAGAAAGGAATTCTGCAAACTCTGGAAGGACACTGCACTTTGGGGCATAGTTCTCATAGCGGCCGTGGATGCATTGTAGGCAGCTGAAATACAACCTGAAAAGCACTTGGAATCTGCAAGTCTGAGCAAAAGAAAGATGGAAATGGGGTTATCAGTGACAGGAGAGAAAGGCAAGGAAATATGTCAGACAGAAGAGAAGAGCTCTAGATAAAGGTAAACTGAAAGGTATCCAAGAACAGAACAGACAGTTCCAGACGGACAACAGGAAGAAAAAAGACAGGCCAGAAATTTAAAAGCAAACTCCTGAGACTTGAGTGCACTTGAAGCCAGATATAGGAATGAGATTATATATAAAGAAAGATAAAAAGAAAAGCCAATATGGAGTGAATAAAGTCAGTGAAGAGTAAAAGACATGAAAATCTATAGAAGGAAACAAAAAGCTTACAGAAATAGCAAAAGCTAGAACTAGAAGTCACTGGTCAAAAATATCAATATTTCATAGAGTATTAAGGAAAACAGAATCAACAATGCCAAAAATCAGAAAGATAGTGAAAAAGAAGAGCATTCATTCATCTTGCAATAGGTGAATGCAAAAGAAGAGTATTCATTTACCCGCAACACATTAAAAACAGAGGTTGTTTCTGAAAAGGACTAATATTTTTGTGAAGCTTTGGTAAAATATGCTAAACAGATTCCTCTCGAATTCTGTCAAAATAACCACTTTGCTTGTAAGAACCATTGTTCTATTTATATTGCATTATATTATTATATTGCAGTATAAGGTTGGCACTATCTCTAAGTTGCAGATGTTTCTCTTTGCAGGCATAAAGTCAAAGGTGGCATCAGAACACATCAAATTATATACCAATCACCTCATATTCAGTGTGATGCATGTTGGGTTTCAAAGGAAAATAAAGGTTTCTTTTAATGTTCTACATTAGTGACACCTGAACATGCCCAACACTTAATATAAGTTGTTAATATAAGTTGTTCCTTAGACATTGTGGGGTGAATTATCAGTTTAAAGAGAAATAAGAATAACTGAGTATGAATAAATTGCTAATTTCTTAGCTGCTTTCTGCCATGACCAATGGTCCGGTGCCTTTGTGCAGAGGACTGGATCAGAATATTTGGAACTGACCCAAATATAAGCTTATTTTTGCCATGAAAATTAGATAAGGAAACTTCCATGCACGGGATTAGAGAAGAGGCTCATTCACTGGAGGAAGTGCTAAACGACCAGCCCTTGCCTTAATAACCTTGGGCAATTAACTCCTCCTCCAGCCTCAACTTCAGCACGGGGAGGAGGAGCATCTCTCCCTTGGAGGCTGCAGCAGATGTTAATTAAATTACTGTTTGCACAGCGCTTCACATCCAAAGAACTACCTGGGTAATGGGAAAAAATAAATAAAATAATAATTAAAAAAAAAGGCACAAGAGCAGTAAAGGGAGCCCGGCAGGCATGTGCAAAGGGAGAGATTTGGAAAGTGCTGTTCTCCCTGCATGCCCGTGCCGTTTGGGGCCTGCCCTCCCAAAACTCGCCATGGGGCCGCTGGCAGCCGCCCCCAGGCCGGCCTTGGCCCCTGCTTCTTGCTGCAGGGTGGGCGCCGAGGCGGCTGCAGTGGCTCGCAGCGGCTCAGCTGCTTTGCAGCGATGGCCACGCGAGGGGGACCACGTCTGGGTGCTCCGTGTGGATGGGAGACCCCCGTTATGAACGAAAGGGGCCTTGCCCCCCGGCGAGCGCCCCGACCTCTTGCAGAAGCGGCCGCCTTTGCGCCCTGTGCGCGCTTTGCATGAGGAAACAGGAAGCGGGGCGAGGCGGTGATGCCAGCTCTTCCGCTGCCATTTCAGAGGAAACCCAAGGAAAATCCCCCCCTTTCGCCACAAAGGGGTCTGCCTGCCA
>VZSG01000440.1:99099-132409 GCA_013398315.1 Nothoprocta pentlandii | reverse complement strand
TGTTCCCGCTCCGCGGCGGGAGCGGGGTCGCTGCGGGCGGCGCATCCCGCAGGATGAGGCCCCGCATCCTGGCCGGGTGGCACATGAGCCGCTCTGTCCCTTGTCCGGCACGTTGGGCGCTATTCCCGATGCCGGGCTGGGCGTGCACGTGCGTGTCCATAGGTGCGTGTCCATAGGTGTGTGTCCATAGGTGCCAGTGCTGAACAGAGAGGAGCAGCTGAGCTGCCTGCTCGGGAGGAGGCAGAGAGGAGAACAAAAAGGCGCCGGATTCGGGGGCATCTCCACCTGCGCGCGCGTTCGGCCTCCTCTCGCCTCCCAGCTTTTGTGCCCCGTGCTGTTCGGAGTTTGCCACGCGACCTGTAGCTGCAGCGCATCGCCCTGGGCGAAAGAGGAGCTGGGGAAGTGCGTAAAGCTGCGCCTTGTTTGGGTGGCAGTGGAAAGATGAAGTAAAACCCCCTGCTCGGCAGCTGGTTTCGTTGCAGGAGAAGCTCGTCCCCTTTACAGCCGCGACCTGCTGCGTTTCAGGGCATGACGTGGTGGTGGTGGCCCCGGGTGCTGCCCTGGGGCGTCTCTGCTGACCCCCGTGCCCAGGGGCTGTCCCTGTGCCCTTGGTGCCTCGCTCCTCTCCTGTTGTGCGTTGGGTTTGGCTGCTGCTTGCAAGACAAGGGGACACGAACCAGTCCTTGCTCTGAAAGTAGAGGAGTAACAAATGCTCTTTTTACATCTTGATTTGCAGTGCTCTTTTTTCTTTTTTTTTTTTTTTTTTAAGCCATCAGTAGTAAAAGCAGCCACAAAGACGGGGGAGGGAACAGGTTTGTTCCAGCTAACTTTTGTTCCCTTTGCCGCCCAAGTGCGGGCTTGCTCTATAAGGTATCTACAAGGGAATTTCGCCTGTTACTGAAGGATACATGGTATCCGTAGCTGCCATTTCCAGGCTTGCAACCCGTTCTGAAACAGCACTGAAATCCATCGGCTTCTCCGAAATGTAGGAATTACCACAGTTCCAGCGAGCAAAGGCCTTGTGAGGCAACCCTGCGGAAATTCACTGACTAGCATGGGATGTGCCTCACTGTAGTGCTGGATGCCTCCCCTTTGACTTTGCCTTTTCGGAAGGTGTTTTTTCCCTCCCTTTTTCCCCCCTCCTTTTGTTTTTTCTCTTTTTCTGGAGAGGCGCCGCTTCCCGAGGCGCCCGGCAGCGGCCTCTGCCCGCTCGCCAGAGGCTGCCGGGGCTGTAGCGGGACCCGCCGGAGCTGGGATGCGGATGGGCTCCGAGCACGGAGGAGAAGGATTCTGTAGGAATCCTTCTGTAGGAAGGATTCTCCTCCACCTCGTTCTACTCTTCCCGCGGCGCTGAGAACAGGGAGGTTCAATTGTCCCTCATGGGCAAATCCTGCGTTTTACAAGGATTTTAAGGCACGGAAGGGGAGGAAAGGCTCTCCCGTGAGCCTGCTCGCTTGACGTGGGTCTTTGTCCTGCCTTTCCTCAGGATTTTTCTGCTTTGGGGGCTTTTGGGGAATAGTGGTGGCTGAGTGTAACTGGGCTTTTCCCTCCTCCCGTGTTCTGCCCTATCCCTCTGTCCTTTCCTCGGGTTGCTCATTTTTGTGGAAACAAGCTTAGCAAATAGTCCGACTATTGCAGTACACAGAACTCCTGTTTTAAAACTGTTATGGGGAGAAGAGCAAGGGGTTGTAGGTCTGTGTGAGTATTCCAAATCTGACTGAAAGTGTTTCAATTTTGATATGTAGTTACTGCTCTCACCTTAATCCAATCCAAGACATTGAAACAGCCGCCACTCTTAGTAAAAACGGCAGCTTTTCGCATGCTCAAAGAGCCTTACGGGCCTCATCCAGTTAATTCTCGTAACACCTGTGTAAAGTTTTCAGGTAAATATCACTCCGAGTCTCTAACAGACAAGGAAACCGAAGCCAAGAAATTGCATGTAAAAAAGAAAAAAGTGAGTTATAGACTAATGCAAGGAGTTTTTCCTTCTGTAGTACCAAAATCAATGTTAAATGAAAATTTTTAAGCTGCTATTAAGTCATTACGAGTTTGGTTTGAGGGTGTGTTGTGCGGAGGTAGCCCGCGGTGCTCGGCTCTCGCGGCACCGTCTCTGTGGGCTGCAGGAGCTCTTGTGTTTGTGGTGTGTTCTGGGACCTCTTCGGCAAGACTGAGAACGTTGAGAGGATTTCACAGAGAAATATAATTAGGAAAAAATGTGACTACATCCCTCTGCCAAATGCCTTCCCTAAATTGACTGGGAAGGGCTCAAAACAAAAATGTACTTAAAACCATTTTCCTTTATGGCTCATCTTTAAGTGTTTTGCCTAAAGTCATGAATCACAGGGTGAATCAGACTAGTATTTTACGATTTCTTATTTGCCTGCCTTTGATCAACCGAGTAGCCTGTCGAGACTTAATTTGGGACTGTCTTCCCTTTCTTTACGGCAGAACGGGAGGGCAGCGCCGAAAGTGATGGGGCAGAGTAGGAACGTTTTCTTCTTGCAGCACAAGGTCACAGCACTGAAAGAGGTTGAGTAGTTGTGTTTTGTATAAAACCCTCCTTTTTTTTTTTTTTTTGGAACATTTCTCTCTGTGCTTCTTTATCGAGCCTTCTCTTGGCTGGTTGTTTCTCCCACCCCGTGCACAACTTGTCCGTACCTGTTCCCGGCGCCTGGGGGGCTGTGTCAGGGAGAAGAGGCGCTGGAAGGAGGGATCAGGGCTCCGCTTTGGGGTGCTCACAGCTGCAGTAGCCACAGGAGCATCTCCCCACTGCTATCCCGGGATGGCTGATCAGGTGCCAGCACCTTGTGCCCTCCCTTTCCTAGATCCCACGGCTCCGGAGGCTTTAGCCTTGCGGAGAGGGCTGGGGCCGAGCAGCTGGAGGCAGTGACGTTTCCAGCCTCGCGGATGCTCGCACTGGCTGTGAGTCAGTCTGTAATTGCCCATCTTTGTTATCCCAGTTATCTCTCCGCTTTGTCCTTCCTGTAGGTTAGGAGTAAAACAGGAACTTTATGTTCCGGATGTCGGGTGTCACTAGTGCTCAGCAAAAGGAGAGCGTCGCTTCCAAAGTGATGCCGTTATGTATGAAACCTGTTCCTGCTTTTTTGTCATCCATGCGAACAGTTTACAGAGTTTCAAGCTCGGCCTTTTGTCATTTATATCCATAGAGTCTTACTGGTCATTGCTGCTGTTTGAAAGAACGTGCAAAAACGTGAGCAGAGAAAGACCTATCACACCTCAGTCTTTGCAGGAATAAAACGGCTTGCGTGAAACCCCAGCTGGATCCTGATGACTCCTAACCGACCAAGGGTTCTTGGCAAAACTCTCTTTGAACAGAAAGTTGAGTCATATTTCAGGTTTGAGTAAATTATCTTGAATTCCGTGGTTAAAAGTGCTTAGTGTGCTTGGGAAAGTGACACCCCAAGCTACTACTAGTTTTACCAAACGACAGGGCCATGTGGCCGCAGGAAATGCAGGGAAGGAAGTGAGCATGAGCCAGGCCATGTGACACACACCGGGCCTAAAAAGGGGTGAAACGGCATCAAAATGTACTTCAGCCCCATAGCACCTCCCAGCTGCTTGGTCAACACCTGGGCAGCCGTCTGTCTGTGGTCATACTTCTGAATTGTGTCATTTCCAGGATATTAAAAGAAAACAAACAAACTGTGAATCACGCAGGGATGATGTTATTGATAGAAATGTGGCTTCTAGTGAGGAGTGTCCTGGAGTTCTCTTCCAGGTGTTCATCTTGCACTTCTTCACACACTTTTCAAGTCCGTTTCAGCCAGCTTTTCAAGGCTGTTACTGCCGTTGTGATGTGTTGATAGATCGGAAAATGGGAATTGCAAGGATTTCGGGAGGGGGAGAAGAGGGCTGTTTCAGAGGCACTAGAGAAAAAGACCCCAGTTCTTGCAGCTGTGTTTTGAGGCTTATGAAGGTCTCAATGTCCTTGAGAAAAATAAATTCATTGTATTTTCTTGTGTCCTCCATATGGACTCTGTGACCAATTGTTATCTCTCCCATAAGTTTAAGGCAGCAGTGTTGTTTTGTAGGCAGCACATGATAAATAAATTCTCTAAAACAGGTTTTACAAGACTTATCATGGGATGTCTAAAGACAAGGGTGAGCTTCTAGCCCCATGCAGCCCTTTTCCTGCTCAACCAAGGGCCTGGATCAGCCCCAAAAGCCAGTCTTTGATGTTCCTGCAAGCAGGGCCTGAGTCCTCTCCTGTTTCTTCCCGAGGTGATTCGTGCTGAGCGTTTGCCTGTCTCAGTGAAGAAGTTCCAAGAGGAGAACTGGTATTTCTTGTCATTGGTTCACAGTGTGTGTGTGTGTGTGTGTGTGTGTGTGTGTGTGTGTGTCTGGGGAGAGAGATTTAGTTGCAGGTGTTGGGGCACTGTTCCCTTTTGGGGAGTTAAGGATGGGCAGGGAATGAGCGCGGTGCCTGGCACGGGTCGGGATCGCCACCCTCGTTGGTCAGGTCGTTGCTTTTTACCTTTCTGCATCAATTAAGACTGAAGCTCTGTCTAGGCATCTCTGCCAAAAGAGCATTTTTATTTGGATATGTGTTAAAGACATTTTGTGAATGAAAAGGCCTTAAATACAAATGCTATCCTGCTGCCTCTACTATAGCTCCAGAACGACATATGGTGAATTTCACTAGCTGCAACACGTCTTTCCTTCTCTCTCCTCATGATTAGTGGCCCTGACACCTGAGGTGGAGGCTCGCTTAGCTCGGTTTCCCTGTCCCAGCTAGGTTTGCAGGGAGCAATTCTGCGTGTGTACGGACACCTTCGCTAGGCTGGGATGAATTAGCCTGGCAAGGCCGGACTCTTCTTTCTCTGCTACGGAGTCCAGATGAGGAGCCCGGAGTGGTCACGCAGTGTTCGGAGAGCAAGGCTGGCTGAGGTGAGTCCTACCTGGAGGCCCTGCAGACTTTATTTAGAACCAGCGTGTGATTTGTCGCATCCAGAATTAGGTGTTAAAAATAGGCGTTTGGGAGCTGAAATCTTATGACCGCGTCTGCCTTACTGCCTGTTAGGAGAGCTTAGAGTGAGTAGCTTTCACAGATGTTGCTGTGTGCGGATGCGAAGGAGAGTGGTTTTGGCAAAAAGTTAGGGTTTTGCTTAGTCTGTATTTCCTTGTATCTCGCGTGTTGCACCTTTCTGCGCTAAGTTTGCAAGTGCTTTGCAACGTGAGTGTTATAATCTGTGTTATAATCTGAATTTTACAGATGGAGGTATTAAAGATGAGGTGGTTAACCAAGGTTTGCAGTGAGTTAATAGTATCACTTAACATGCCAGCCACCGTCCTCCCATTTCTCTGTTTCTCTCCTAGTGTTTTGGTGCTGAAATCAGATTTTCTCAGACTTGGATGTGCAATGCACTATTTCACTCAACAGTTCTTTGGTTTCAGAGTGTCTTGGAGTTTCTTTTTTCTTTAGCTTTAGGAGATCACTAAGCAAGGAAGAAGCTCTGCAGGTTTGAAGATGTGCCGTCCTGCAGCTGCAGGAAGAGCTCATCTGTCTTGAAATCTTGAATTTCCTGGAATTATTGCTGGTGCTCCAGACAACATCAATTGCACTAAGATTTTGCTGTGTCTTCATTCAGTTTTTCATAGAATTGGAGTTTTAGTGCAAACCAAACATGTGGGCACTTTTGCACTGTCATTCAGGCCTTATAACATATCTCAGCTGGACCCCAGCAGAAATGAGAGGCAGGAGGTGCATATCAGTGAGCTGGGAGGCCTGTGAAGTCTCTAGCACACTGTTTCCCTCACAGAAGTGCTAATTTCAGCACCTATTTTTGAAACAATTAATGTGAGATTTATTAAGTGGAGGCGACGTCGAGGCAATTCTGAAAATCCTCCTGGGGGAACTAAGATGCAAAACTGCACCCAGAGGGAGAGTTGGGGCGCTTGAACATGGGACAAATCTTTGCATGGATTTAAAAAATTTCCGTGGATGCAAATCTCAGCGCAGACATTGTCACTTCTGTTAAAGGACTGTTTATTTTTAGGAACGCGGGGTCACAAGAAGCTTCAGGATTCAGCGCCACCTCGGCAATCGCTCTCTCCTGTGGCTTTATCCTTTTATAAAAAGATCAAGCTTCCCTTCCAAAATAGGAATGCCTATTTTATCCCCGCTGCTTCTGGGAAGACTGTTCCAGAATGTCACTGCTAAAACCACCTTCTACTCGCTAACCTGTATTTATTTATCAGCAGTTTAAATCTTTTTTTGTTTTGTTTTTTTTTTTCCCTCCTGGTGGCCACATTTTTGCACGCAGGTGCTTGCTCTCCTGGCGTCTGTAGTTACAGACTGTCTGTGGACGAGCTCGTGTCCCTCGGCACCTTCCCCTGGCCACGTCTGCCACCCCGTCCTGTCCTGTCCACACGCTTGTGTGGTCACTCCCTCTGTAGAAATGAGCAGATTCTACCTTTCTCTAAGTGTTTTAGGCCAAACTTTGAATTTATACCCTAAAGTTGGACACTTTAGTATATGTGGAGAAAGCTGTCTTTTTAGGACGAGGTGAACCTCAAGGTAAAATTAAATTTCTGAGAAACTTTACAGCGAAAATGCTCTTTTTGCAAATCCCTTTTATGTGTGGAAGGGATGTAGTATAAACCAGAAGTGCTGGCTCCCGTAAAGTCAACTTGAAACGAGCAGATGTCACATCTGACCGGGCAGTGACCTAAGGCTCCCCTGTTCCTTGGGGCTCCTGCTTCCTCCGGCTGCATGTGAGTATTTGCCTTTGGTTTTGAGGTTGCTCTGATGTCCCAGTCGGGTCCCCACGCGCCGCTGGCGTGTGAGCGCTCATGAAGCAGCCGGGGGGAATAGCAGAGGGGTCCGGCAGGCTGCGGAAAATCCATCCGCAGGATGGGAAGGAAGAGGGGTGAGCTCGTTTCGGAGCGACGTGCGATTCCGAGCGAACGGTGACTGAATCGCGCCGCAGTTGGGGTTCAGCGGAGACGTCGGGCTCTTCCAGTCGGGCTTTTCCAGTCCGCTGGCGTTTTCGGGAGGCGATTTGCAGCTCCTGTCTGCTTTTGGCGTCGTTCGAGGAGCTTGTGCACAGCACACCCACGGGCAGAGGGTTCGGCTGAACGCTAGGCATTGCTTACGGGTCTCACCAGAGACATTATCCGTGTCTCCCTGTGATCCGTGAGTCCAGGGATTTGCTTTGTCTGTTGCCGCCTTTGCTTTAAGCGTCGCAGTAAAGAGAACTTCCAGAGGGTGCCTTATGTCTGATAAATCTTAATTCAAGTGTCAGGAATACAGATGTTGGTAGAGCCGAGTTCTGGAACAATTCTACCCCTCTGCTCCCTCCACCTACCTGCAGTGTGGACACAAGCAATGAAAATTATGAGAGCATCTTATTTATTTATTATTTTTGTGAAAAGAAGCATGGGGAACCTAAAAAGGACTAATGGGGACTTGGGCAAGCAAAACATTTTATTCTTTAGTTTTTAGGTGGTTAACCTTTTTTTTTCTGAAATAAATATTATTGGTTTTCCTGCCAGTTTATAAATATAAGTACCATCTCCAGCAATGGTTGTGCAACTGGATAAATTTGTCTTGCTAGTGAAGTTCATTTAATTAAGGAGCATAATGTTACCACTCTTCCGTGAGGCAGTCATTCACCTAAAGTGCCTCTGGAAATACAACATTGATTGGTAAAGATGGTCTGTCTTGTTCAGGTCTCACTGTATTTTTCTGGCGATATTGTCTACTGCAGGTAGCATATATCTTTCTTTTCTTTTTTTTTTCTTTATGTTTTGTTCAGATTGCTCACGTCACGGCTGCAGCTGACTTGCAAGATACCAACCAAACACTAATATTTGGATAGACACTTGGATACGTACAATTCCTCTCCCAGGATGCTTTTCAAAGCAGGATTAGAACTGGCTGAATTGCAGAATATGACTGTCCCTGAAGATGATAACATCAGCAATGATTTAAATGATTTCACAGAGGTGGAAAATGGCCAGATAAATAGGTGAGTATTTTTCCACTGACGTTGTCTGTGCTAAGAAACACACTGTTTAAAAACAGCATTCTAATTTTCAGTATATGCCTTGAATTATTCATTACCAAGTCATGCTCCATTTGAAGATGTAATTTGAATTTCATATGTGACATCTGTTGGGCATAGGCTGCAACAGCAGATAAAGCAAACAGAGTGGCAATTTATTCATCGTCTTGAATCTTTCAAATTAGTCTAATAAAATGCACAAACATATAATGCAGCAAAAAGCCAACATTTTGAAATGTCTGCTTACACACAGCACAGAACTAATAACAATAAATGCAATTAGACCGATGGAATAATTGGGGGGAAATCACTTTGGTGACCTTTGGCCTCGACATGGCTTTAACCTGCATGGCCACAGCTGAGTATTCCAGCTGATGGGAATTCACAGGCAGTGTGGTGGGCAGGAAAAGCTCTTCCAGTCCAGGATAGCTCTTGGACTAAGGTAGGAAAAGCTCTTCCAGTCCAAGACAGCCCTTGGACTACGGTAGGAAAAGCTCTTCCAGTCCAAGATAGCTCTTGGACTAAGGGTAGGAAAAGCTCTTCCAGTCCAGGATAGCTCTTGGACTGTTGGACTAAGGGTAGGAAAAGCTCTTCCAGTCCAGGATAGCTCATGGATTCTTGGACTAAGGGTAGGAAAAGCTCTTCCAGTCCCTGCTGTGGCTGCTGCTCCCCAAGACAGCGACTGCAAGGGATGAGGGGAGCAAGGGCTTTGTCTCACTGAGGTCTTGTTACTTCTACTGATTTCAGTAAAAAGTCAGTATGTGCTTTCAAATTATTAGGCTGCTGACTTTTTTCCCCTTTTTCTGTAAGCTTTTAATTGTTTCTTCAAAGCCTGTCAGTTCTTCCCGGCGCAGGGAACCGTGGGGCACTGTGTCCATCAGGTGATGGATCAGGTCGTGTTTACAGCAAAGCTCTGCTGACGGGCAGCGTTTGCCTTCTGTGAGCTGTAGAACAAGAAGCTGCTTCCCCATCAAACTTCCTGGTCGGATATCACAAACACAGGTGGAGCGTGAAGGTTTCTGCCCGCAGATCCAGGTACTTGTGCCTGTAAGAAAGCCACACGGAATCCCGTTCATTTCCTGCAGCCGCGCTGGACTGCTCCTGGCAGGGTTTAAGCCCTCAGAATTGACCCAGCCCCTTCCCCTGCCCTTTCCTCCTGCGGAAGGAGCTTCCCGGCTGCGGAGTGACCCAGGCCCTGGTGTAAAACGCGGGTGTCCTTTCCCGTGTTGGGGTGTGCTGGGGGCCGTGGGGGCGCCGCGGGCCTGGGCCCTGCGCCGTGGGCAGGTCGCGCTGCATGGAGGGGAAGTCCTGGGGATGTCCTCAGCAGCTGCTCCGTTGGGCCAGCGTGGGAACCGCGCGGGAATTTCCTGATGCGGCTTCTCCGGTGGGAAGTGCCGAGGCGAAACACAAGCCACTTCTGATACGAAATCAATCAATAAATAAGTAAGGAAAGAAAGAAGTAAGAAAAGAAAAAAGGAACCAAAAAAGCACCAAACACCTCCAGCTTTGCCAGAACAAAACAGTTCCCGTATGAACCCGCTGGCTTTCCTACTGGTCCACTTCCTAAGGCAAGGGTGGAGGGGTTTGTGCCTGTGGCAGGAGAAGGAGAGAGAACTCAGGAACTCTTTGGAGTCTACTGCCAGTAACTGTTTTGGGGAGAAGCCTTGTTAGTGCCTCGTTTATCAGTGAATGCTGGTCTTTGATTGCCATGGTTGGCTTTGAGGAGTTAGTGCATGGGAAGCATGGAGGGGCCCAAGGAGAGTGCCTGCAAAAGAAAGGAGAAGAGTGGGAAGAGCACCAGGAACCTCGGCAGGATTTCTAATTACTTTCCTGGCTCTTAGGGCCAGCTAAAGCCTTCCATCGTTTCCATTCCTTCATGAGTGATTCTTCACCTTCACAAAGCATTGTTTAGGTATAGGAAGTAGCCCATGATGGTTGTCGATCATCTATCTGCTGGGCTGCTCTCTGGAGGTTTTTACTCCACTGAGTAAATCACAGTCTCTGCCTGTAGTGCAGGCATAAGTAAATTCATGCCTAGTACTACAGAGTAGTATATTGTCCAACATATCCAACATATTCGTGTACCTCTTCCTCCTAAAAACAAGATTTAGAGGCTGTCTCTGCCAGGTGTGGATGGCCTGGGCATCAGCACGTGGGAGCCATGGACTTCCAAAGGATCCAGTGTGCCCTGCAAGCCCTCGACCAGCTTGTGCGAGTGCCTTGGTGCCCTGCAGGGCAGCAAGCGGGCAGGCAGACCCTGCTGTGCTCCCCTGCCCAAGTGCTGCCCCAAGGGATACGGTTATCCTCTGTCTGGAACTGTTTTGGCTAAGGCCAAGTGAGTGAGAGGACGATCAGGGCATGAAAAACCTTTCCTGTGCTCTCCGGCACATGGTGTAAGGCTGTGTGAAAATCCACAGTCCTTTAAAGCCAGTGGGACTTTTTTTTGTTGTTGATTTCCCTTGAGCTTTAGATTAGATCTGTAATTTTCAACCGTTTATTTATATATTTAGTTAGTTGTTCCAATGTGTTTGATTTTGCACTGTTTTTCATTTCAAACCTGCTTCTTTTCCCAGTGTGCGGCTAACCTTGCTCAATGCAAATCAAACATTTAAAGGGTCTTTGGGGCAAGATAGAGCAGTGAGGAGCTGATTCCAGGCCTGTGTTTAAATCCTAAACATTTCCTGATCTTGAGGGGGAGGTGAGGAATGCTCTAGTTTCCTTTGGATCCAGGAATCCAGCCTGATTCCTGGCTGGAACGCCAGGAATCCAGCCTGAAGATGGACCTGAATATGTGTTTATGTATATACCACTGGGAGGGAGCGTTGGGTTGGGGAGGGGTTTTCTTTCTATATGGAAATGTTAAACTTCTGCTGGAAGTAAAGGAGAAACTTATATCAAATCCAGACATCCCAAATCCAGACATCTCCCTCTTCGTGTGCCATTAACTGAGTATCCTGGGTATAAAACCGTCATGATAAGCCTGTGATGAAGCCCTTAGGAAGAGGCTGGCAGGATGCCAGTTTGGTATAAACAGTTCATACTCTGTGACATGTAAAGCACAACTAGAAGCAGAAATACACAAGAACAGGGTATGTTGATGAACAAACTTTGCAATGAAGACAACAGGAGCACGGAAGGATTTTGTGCATGTCAGGGAGTCACAAAGCTTCAGGGATGTGGACCAGCAGAGTGTGCGCTTCTACAGCAGCTCTCACCGTGGCCTTGGGAGCACTGAGAGACTCTGCAGCAAATAATCATTTCACTTTGGTCCTGTCATATTTATAAAGAGCAGTTATACAACAGTCTGGACAGCGAATAGTCCGATTTCTGAGAATGTATATTAAGCAGAGTAGATATATGCCATGGTTTAGAGATTTCCATATTCTAATGCATATTCCCTTTCATATTGTAGATAAAATCACTCTGCAATGGAAAAAAAGTTGAATGTTCATAAAAAACAAAAATTTTTTTTTTTAATTCACTGGATGCCTCCTCCTTACTTTTTTTTTTTTTTTCCCCAAGTTCAGTAGCATTTTCCACTTAGGCTCTGGTGAACCCCATGGGCACACCATGGCTGCACTGACTACCCCAAGGTAGTCTTGGGGCTGGGAGACACTCTGTAAGTGTGTAAGACTGCAAGAAAGACTGTAAATGTGTAAGAAAAGTCCTACCCAGCGCTGTGTCCCTCACAGTCCCTTGTCTGACATGGTCTCGCAATCCACATCACACAGCGTAAGTGGAGAAAAATCTGTGGTGTGACATGGTAAATGTGGAGTGGATGAGGAGCCCAGTTTGTAATAGGAGAAAAGAGGCTGGACATCAAGTCCAACCCAGTTCAGTGTAGGATTAATTCAAAACAGTGTTTCAGATCAAATTATGAAATCAGGTTAGCCTTTTTTTTTTCAAGTCCATTCCAGAAAGAAATCAAATACTAATTCTGGAGAAGAATGAGAATCAGAAATTCTGTTTTTTTCCATCAAAAATATTTTAATAAGAAATTCCAAGGTAGCTTCATATTCATACACATTCACAGCAATGTGATCAAGTATTGTTGTTATCATTTGCAAATTCTTCACCAATAATTTTCATTGAACTTTACCAAACAGCAATAATATCTACAAAATTATTATTTCTGCGATTATTAAACCGGGGCAAAATAGCTAGGAACGAGCATACCGGGGAGGAGGGGAGCAGACTAGTTGCCTCTATCATAATTGACAAAATCAAAAGTGACACGGGATGTCCATAAATGACAGAAGAAGGCAAAGTCCGCAGATGTTCCCAGCAGCACTTCAAAACCAACAGGAGACAAAACTCTTCTCTTTGCTCCTGACTGTAAAATTGCCTGCAGGGTATTTCATGAGAGAGCTGGAATGTCTTTTCCAAACTGTTCACACTCAGCTGCCTGCATTCAAGAGATGAGCTTTAAACAGACATAAAAAGAAGATATGCAAGCTCTGATTCTATAGAAGACCAATTTGTGGTTTTATTCCATGAGGGTGAGAGACCTATGTGCTGAACTTCAGAAAGTTGGTTTGGGAGCAGTCTAACGTAGGAGTGGTTGCTTTTCACTTCTGACAGCACTGGAGGAGGTTCAATCAACTCTTCCAGCTTCTCTAGGACTGCTGAACCTTGCGCATTGTCTGTATGTTGCAGCAAATTAACTTCTGATTTGTAGTTTAAATATAGTAGTTTAGTAGTTTAAATATAAGGGAGTTAATAGTTTAAAAAGTATAGGAAGAATCTGTAGCTGGTTGTTGTCTGTGTGAAGACAAAATAGACTGTTGGGTAGGAGGCAGATTTACAACAAGAGCAACAGTAACACTAAATATTTTTGTCAGATTTTACCAAATATAGGGGATAAACTCCAAGTGGAAGTACATAGTAAAGAAAGGTCAGACTTCAAAAGGCATTTTTCTATCAAGGATGTTTACCATTATATCTAAAAAATGAGCACAAGGTACTTTACAAAGAAACTACTAACCGTGCAGGGCCCAGGGTGTCAGCTATGGAAGTGGATCAGTGGCCTTACAGCCGTAGCATTTTGGCATAAGCCGAGAAACCGGCCTCTCACCATTTTTACTAGTAATTAGATCACAACCAGAGTCATAAATTGATAGAACTTTATAGTTATGAATTTGGTGTCTTATAACCAGCCTAAATACCTTTGGCTGCACTGAACTAAACCACCATCTGAGTCAGAGTGTGAAGTGTCTGTCGCAGCTGTGGGAAGCAGTTAAGAGAGTTTTTCTTCACGTGAAACAAAACACCATGTGTAATTTAGTGTTGGCTTTCGTTGAGAAGAGCCACCCTAACTGACCTGCAGCCCAAAGGCTCTCGCAAGCTGCTTAGGACGGCAGGACACGGTGGTCCCAACAGCGCCTGGGACCTGTGTGCAAGAGAAGCAAGATGCCACGACTGGCTTCTGCATACGTCTTCAAATGGAAAGTCAAGAGAACGCTACAGGCAAACTAAAGCATTCGCTGAAGACAGGATCCGTGGGAAAAACAGCAGCACGCCCAGAGCAGAAGTGTCAAAAATGCCAAGGATGCGGCAACATAGCGGCAGGAGGCAAACCTCGCCCAGGCCACGGCGCCTTCCTGGCGGGTCTGTCTCAAGGACGAAGCACAGGCAGTGGGTGCCGAGAAAGAGAAGCTCGTTGCTCCGAGCTTCCCAGCACCGGCGTGTTTCGTTCTGCGGGCTGCTGGGTTTAATGCGTGGGTTTTCAAGGGCCCTTCAATGGAAATGCAGCAGTGTGGAGCTGCTGGGCCTGCCGCTGAGCTCGGGCTGGCCCCGGGCAGCGGTGGCTGCGGGAAGGACGGCGCTGCTTCCTCCTTGCAGCTCCAGAGCCCTCCGCCCGCAGCGGGCACCGGAGGGTTTCGGGACCCAGGTGCCGCTGCTGCCCTCCCACGGGCTCATCCCGACGCTGGATGCCCCGCGGCTCCGTGAGAAAACAAGCGGAGTGGCTGGGAGCCAGATCTGTAGCCGAGATCCTCGGCAGGGTACCCGGGGAAGCCCGTTAACAGGGCCCTGTTAATGTCTGTGCAAATTTGTCATCTTCCTGCCCACAGAATCGCTGCTTTTTCATCGCTAAATCTCCTGAAATGCCGCCCTGTGTACATTCCTTCGCGCCTTGTGCTAGCACTACCTTTATTGACACCCAAGGTTTGCCAGCGGAAAATCTGGCTCATTAACAGTTACGAGTTCGACCTCTTTTCTTATCCGTCTTTTACACATTGCATGTTTTGTAATCACATGATGCTTATGGAATTAACATGTTTGCATTTTATAAACGCGCCCGCTGGAAATAAATCCTCTGACTTCTTTCAGCAAGTTTATTTCGGATCGAGAAAGCAGAAGAAGTCTGACAAACAGCCACCTGGAGAAGAAGAAATGTGATGAATATGTAAGTGCCTCTCCCTGTCCTCTTCTCTGTCAAAACGAACTATATATTGTGCATAAATACAGCCTTTAGATATGGTGTTCAGAAGTGCAGAACACACACAGTTATGGCTGAAATTCAAGTTCCAGTAGCAACTGCTCTTGCTCAGCAGCTAAAGAAAAAACCAAACTAAACCAAACAAACAAAGAATAAAGAAAAACACACAAAAAAAAAACCCAAGCATTTTTGCATTTTGGTCCAGCTCAGACAAGAGGAGTCCACTTGCCTTTGTTAGGCAGGAAGTCATGGTGGTTCCTCATGGTTTTACAATCACATCTGTAAATCACACCTAAGCTGTTTTACAAACATAGTGGAAGGTGGATTTTCAGACTGGAAGTGCACAGTGAGTTGCATATTGCCTCTACCAATTACGTCAATTTACACAACCTACAAGCAGTGATCACAATGGAGCTGTAGGAAAGCTCAGCAACATTTTTTCTATTTCAAATCTTGCATTTTTATTGATTTGTTTCCATAGCAGTAACTACTTACATTTGATATATCAAAAATATTGCAGTTTAAATTATAGATGCATTTCTGTGCTGTGTTCCAAGCTGCTGCTTATATGTGTACGTTTCATTTTTCCAGATTCCAGGAACTACTTCACTGGGAATGTCTGTCTTTAATCTCAGCAATGCTATTATGGGCAGTGGAATTTTAGGCCTCGCTTTTGCATTGGCCAACACGGGAATTCTCCTTTTTCTGTAAGTATCTGTGTGCTAAGTAGCAGGTCTCTGTGCAGTTTCATTGTGATTAAAGAACTTGTGCACTGCAAGCAAGTGGGGTGATTTATAGTCCATTTAAAACATGAAGTGCTTTTTTGCTTCTCCGTCATGAACCTGTGTGAATAGCTTGGTTTGAAGATGGATATGTCTGTTGTTTAGTTTTCTAAAGACGGACTCAAATACTCAAGTACAATGATCAAGTTTAAAAATGTTAGTTACAAGTTTCAGGCATATTTTTTATGCAAAATTGTGAAAGAAAAGCCACTAATTGTAGTTCTAGAGTAAATTAAGTCTGTGTTATTTCTCCTGACTTATCCTAGCCAGGATTTTCCCCAGGGTCTACGAACTACACATACATTAGAACAGCAAATTTATTCTGAAGCAATAGTTATAGTGTGATAGTAACTGCTTCACAGTTGTGCTATAGGAGCTCTAGAGCTTTCATCATGTATTGTACAATATCTTCCTTTTTTATCAAGATATCTTTACTCACTTATATGTTGCATGCTGTATTTTCATCTCACTCCCAGAGTTTCTTCAGTTTGTTATGTGAGAGGCCTTAGAAGCTAACATAAATATAGCCAAGATTTTAGTGTGAAAAAGGATTGGAGGTACTCAGCTCCACACACTGAAGGGAAAAAGAAAAAAAAAAGCATTTTGCAAAGGAGAATTTTATAGTTTTAAAATGAAACAGTGCCAAGGAATGACTAAGATGCAGAATAGTGTGTTATTTTGGACTGCAGTATGAACATTTCATTGTGAAAAGTGATTGTTAAGAAATCAGTTGGGAATTGTGCACAGATTCCAGTAATACATGTTCATTGAGGGAAGAAATATAATAACTCACAATATTCAAGAACAGTTCAACATTTACCGACATTTCTAAAGAGGTGTCATTTCTTGAATGACAAATTTAAAAAATCTAGGGCTTTGTTGTTTGTTCAGTTTTGGAGAAATATTTAATGGAAGCTCTGTATAGTACAAAGTGAATAGCCAAAGCAGTACCTAAAGCTGGGGTTTTGTGCCAGGGTACCAACATCCATGCTGCTACTATGTAATTCACTGTGCTTGGGTAAAAGCTGGGAATAATCCAAAGAGTTAAACCACCAACATTAGGAATGTGCAATCTCATAATAATGTTGTAATTAAGCTAGGTTATAGAGAAGATGCGTTCTAGTTTAGAGAGCCTAGCTTTAATTTAATCTTTCTTCCAAAGAGGGACTGAATTGATTTCATGTTTGCTGGGTATTTTGGGGCAGTAGTCTAACATGTAAGTGATATTCCACCCATGTTATAATAAGCAGACCTCTGAGAGCACAGTCTGATGTTTGCAAAACTGCTGTTACCTCTGTTCAGAATTAATAGTGTCTCAGTTAAGAAGAAGTGCTTTTTACATGTGCTTCACAAAAGGTCATCATCCTCCACCCACAATTTCTCCTTACTGCTCTGGTTTCCTAGAAATAATCCCATCCTCTTCTCTTTCTTTCAGCAAACACACAGATTTTTATGAGAGCTTCAGTGAAATGGGTTTGCTTTAAAGGATGTGCAAGGGCAGGGAGGCTTTAAGTGAGCAAGATCAACCAGAAAACCAGAACACTGAATCTGAACACCAGAAAACTTCTAAATGTCTGTGGTAGTGACTGGGCTTCTCCTGGTGCAAGTAGTGTGTGTGTAGTTCTGTACGAGAACATTTTATCAAAAACTGCCAAAGGTGAATGTTTTATTGAGATGCTATGCAGTAAATAACAGCATTGTTCTCCACAGAGTTAACTGTGTGGATTTAAGAGTGGGTAATTGGTTTTCTTGGCTTCGTAGTGCCTTTAGAGCTGTTGGCCTCGAGCCAGACCAGCCTCTGGAGATCAAAGGTGAGGAAGCCAGCAGGAACTAACTGGCCAGGCTAGCAAGGATTTCCCCTTTGTAGCCTAGAGATGCAGGGTCTTTGTGTGTGGTATCTGCAGTTAGGCCTAAAAACTGAACTGCTTTAATTATTCTTTTATCTTGCCACAGTGTCAGAGTTAAATCTAGTCCATCAAGATTGTTACATTTTCTTCACACTTTGATTCAGTGCATTTTTTCCCCCAAAAAATATAGTTCTGCTGTTTCTATTATCAGGTAGATCTTGGAACCGTTTCTGCTTTACAAGGGATTAGAGTCCTAGCAGTAACTTCATTGCTTTTTGCATGTGAGAAAGCACTTGCTGTTAGGGTGCCGAATTCTGGAGTGCGTCAAGGTCGCTCTGCCCAGGTAGCCTGTCTGCTAGCACTGGCGTGCAGTGCTGTGGAAAGCAGAAAATAGAGGTGGAAAAAGTAAAGGAGCATTTTAAGCACTAAAGAAACAGATGCAGCTTGATCTCCTCTCTCATGTCTTTAGGACTGCTGCAGGCTGAAGTGTACACTATATCATGACTGGATCAGTCCAGACCCCATATTCTTGTCACAGGACATGCAAAATGGCCAGGGAAGAGCATCCTTTCTTCTATGCAAAAGGAGAGCAAACCTTGCTGCAGTAAGATGGCACAGAGGCTTTAGCTGGACCGAGCCAGCTGCAGGGGACAGGAGCAGTCCCCATAACTGAGCTCCCTCTGCTCCCTCTGATGTGGGATCACGCTGCAGCGGCTCAGCAGCTGGATAAATGTGAGGTGCCTCTGCAGCGCAGTGCTGGACTGAGCCAGCACTCCAGCGAAGGGCTGCGAAGGTGATGAAGGGACCAGAGCACCTCTCATGTGAGGGGGGGCTGAGGGCTGGGTCCGCTCGGCCTGGAGGAAGGCTGAGCTGGGCTCTTATGAGCACGTGTGAGCTCGCACTGTATCAACTCCGGGCCAGGCTCTTCTCGTGGTGGCCAGTGACAGGAGCAGAGGCAACGGGCACAAACCGAAACACAGGAAGCTCCAGCTGAACATGAGGAAAAACTTCTTGACTGCGAGGGCCCACGGGCAACAGCTGCCCGGAGAGGTTGTGGAGCCTCCATCCATCCTTGGAGGCACCTCGACAGGGTCCCGGACACTTGTTCCAGGTGACACGGCTTGAGCAGGGGCGTCAGGCGAGACCAGTCTGTGATTCCGTGAGCGTGACGGCCACGCTCGCCGTGCCCAGGGCTCCCGCACTGTGTGGTGCAGTAGGGCGGGTGCCCGCCCGAGCTGCCCCTGTCTCCGGGACGGCCCAGCTGGCACCGTGCACACTTCAGTTCATTGCAGGAACAATGTGTTCTCCGGAGCGCTGTATCCATCCCTGCCCTAAGTGTTCGAGGGAGGTGAAGGCTGCGTGTGCTGTCGCTGCCAGCACATCTGTAAAAGCCGGCGGGATGAGAAGGGGCCCGCGGGCCCCGCTCCCGTTGCAGTTTGTGAGCGGCGTGGCCGTGCCCGGCCGTGCCAAGGGGCGGCTCTGGCGCCAGCACCTGCGTCCCTGCCAGGGCCCTCGCAAGCGGGGTTTCATGCAGCGCCCATGGGAACGCCGAGCGCCCCGGCAGCCTTCCATGGGGAGGCAAGGACGGCAGGGCAGATAAACACCTGGCTGCTTGGAGGTGTTATTTCTACTGCCCCGGACACTCCACAAGCTCAGCGCCTGGAAAACAGGGGCTTTTAATATTAACAGAGGCTCGAGGAGCGGGAGCTGCTGGCGGCCACAGTGACTCAGTGGGGCGGGCGAGCAGCGGTGGCCACAGCGTGGGCGGCGGCAGGGCCAGGGCCGGAGATGTGGGGCAGGGTGAGCTCATCCCTGTGCTCCTGTCTCCATGGGGCAGGGCGAGCTCATCCCTGCGCTCCCCTCTGCGTGGGGCAGGGCGAGCTCATCCCCGCGCTCCCCTCTCCGTGGGGCAGGGCAAGCTCATCCCCGCGCTCCCCTCTCCGTGGGGCAGGGCGAGCTCATCCCTGCGCTCCCCTCTGCGTGGGGCAGGGCGGGCTCATCCCTGCGCTCCCCTCTGCGTGGGGCAGGGCGAGCTCATCCCCGTGCTCCCCTCTGCGTGGGGCAGGGCGAACTCATCCCCGCGCTCCCCTCTCCGTGGGGCAGGGCGAGTTCATCTCCGCGCTCCCCTCTGCGTGGGGCAGGGCGAGCTCATCCCCACACTCCCCTCTCCGTGGGGCAGGGCGAGTTCATCCCCGCGCTCCTGTCTCCGTGGGGCAGGGCGAGCTCATCCCTGCGCTCCCCTCTGCGTGGGGCAGGGCGAGCTCATCCCTGCGCTCCCTCTCCCTTCCCACCAGAAACGCCCTTCGGCCTGCGCTGAGTGCGCCCTTGTCATCACCCCTCATACGGAACAGGTCCCGATATCCCCTCCTTGTGTTTCCCGCCCTCCTTAGGCCCCGAGAAGCCTTCGGGTCATTACGTGTCTCTAAAATATTTTTAACAAAAGGGAGGGGGAGCCTTTCCTCCTGCTCGGCCTGGGTATAGCTGTGGAAGAGGCGTGTTGCTGCCTGTCGAGGGTAGCGGTTTGTTTTCTGCTGAGCTTTAGGGTTGTTTTGCCTGGTGTCCCGAGGGCAGCTGCCGCAGTAGCGAGAGGCCGGGCCAGCAGGCTGCCCGAGCGCTGCTCGCGTTTCACCTCGCGAAAACACCTTCGTGTTCTCCCGGTCGGAGCGCGCGGCACGCCGGGAGCTCGCCGTGGGGGCTGCCCCCCGGGCTGATGCGGGTCTGTGTGCTCAGCCCCAGCGCTGGCCGCGTGCCCGCGAGCTGCCCGCACGAGCAGCGTGGCCAGCGCTTCCCGCGAGGCCTCCGGCGCAAAGCCAAGCCAGGGGGCACGGCACGATGCAGAGCGACGCCCGTCCCTTGCCAGCATACGGGCACGTGGAACGTGACGTGGGAAAAGACGCGTCCCTTGGCTTGGAAGTCCCCACGTGGGTCATTCCCCCCCGAGATTTTTCACTTGGCTTCTAGAAAAACAAACCTTTAGCTGGGGTGGTGAGGAACCTACAGACCGCGTCCTTGCTCTGGTTAAGTCTTAGCTCAGTCTCTGATGAAGCAGGCGACACGAGCTCTATGAAGCAAGCTGCACTTGGCTGCATTCTGGTGCACATCGGGCTTCATGCAAGTCCAGTGTGATTTACTCATCACACACGGTGAACAGCACGCAGATCACATTTATTTTTAGGGCTCTCTGCGTTGTCTGAAGAGTATAGAAAGTGTTTCAGCAGCAATAAGAATCTGCCTTGACATGCAAAGCACCACATCTGGAGTACTGTGTCCAGTTCTGGGCTCCCCAGTACAAGAGGGATGTGGAGCTGCTGGAGAGAGTCCAGCGCGGGGCTACCAGGATGATCAGGGGCCTGGAACATCTGCCCTGTGAGCAAAGGCTGAGGGAGCTGGGCCTGTTCAGCCTGGAGAAGAGAAGGCTGAGGGGGGACCTGATCAGCGTGTATAAATACCTCAAGGGAGGCAGTGAGGAGGAGGGGGCGGCCTCTTCTCAGTGGTGGACAGTGATA
Organism: Nothoprocta pentlandii; assembly: GCA_013398315.1. Taxonomy (NCBI): domain Eukaryota; kingdom Metazoa; phylum Chordata; class Aves; order Tinamiformes; family Tinamidae; genus Nothoprocta; species Nothoprocta pentlandii. Next base: position 111,808 of record VZSG01000440.1, on the reverse strand, counting down.
GGACTAGAGGAAATGGCTTCAAACTGAAGCATCGCAAGTTCCACAGGAACTTAAGGAAGCATTTCTTGACAGTGAGGGTGACAGAGCCCTGGAACAGGCTGCCCAGAGAGGTTGTGGAGTCTCCTTCTTTGGAGACCTTTAAAACCCGCTTGGACGCAGCCCTGTGCCCCGTGCTCTAGGTGACCCTGCGTGAGCAGGGGGGTTGGACTCGATGACCTCTGAGGTCCCTTCCAACCTCAAGCATTCTATGATTCTATGATTCTATGATTCAGCTCTTACAGTAAGCTTTACTTCTCCTTCCTTTCTAGGCTGCTTTTGGTTTCGGTGACACTGTTGTCTATTTATTCAATATACCTCCTGTTGGTGTGTTCGAAGGAAACAGGTAACTACGGCATTTTTATACTATTTCAGTGCAGTGGTAAAGAGCAAGAATAAGGCCAAGAGCTTTGGGAATGATAAGTTTCTGTCACATTGCTGACATAGCAGAAAGACCTAATGCTTTGAGGGTCAGAAGCCAAGAGATTAAAAATAATTTATGCCATGGTGAGCAGCATCATTATAAAGAGAAAAATGTATGAAAAAGGAATGAATTCTGCTCTAGTGAAATTCCACTTTCAGAGAAAGAAATAAACATCTCTCTGAACATCTCAAATAGTTTCTCCATATTACAAAAACAACTTTAAATGAATTAGAGTGGATCTTTATTTACAGCGAAGCATACTTGGAAATGCATTTTGTCATTAATTAGCTATGATGAAATTCCTGATAGCCTTAATGAAGAGATTTCCTTGAAGAAAGTAAAAGGGAACAGTTCTTCCACAAAGAGAAGTGTGTCCACTAAGCAAAATATATTTCTAAACACAGAAATTAGAGATTATCAATGCAATGCTAAATGCTTTTGTGTTCTGAGGTCCAGCAATCTCTTTCCTTAGGGAGTAATCTCCGAGGCTGGATTTTGAAAATCATCCATGCCTAAGAACATTGCCATATTTAAACAGTTAATTTGGACATACACGAGCTACTGTTATAGTGTGTATAATGACAGCAACTGCCTATTTCAATTAGGTGCCTGCCTAATTGTGCACACATTTGTGCTCTGTTAAGTCTCAGAAAGGACGCTCTGGTTTCTAAGCTGCTGGAGATGGCACCACATTTAAGCTCGAACTTACTGTTTACACAATTGCAAAGACGAAATGTCAGCTATAAGGAAGTGTAGAGAAATCCAAACAATGAGATAATTTTTTGATAGTCTGTTGAATGTAGCATCTGCAGCTTTTCTTTTTTTTGCATCTCTCTCCTTCTTCACAACATGCAGTCTTTTCAGCCTGAACCACACTGATGGAAAAAACGTTTAGCAGAAATACAATGTAATTAATAGAGGTGTTTCTCAAGCTTGACAAATTTTAAAAATGAAGTTTTAGTTGTAATTTACACCTTTCCCTGCTTTTACCAAAAACATAGCACACCAAGAACTCGGAACTTAATGCTTCACCGTTAAAAATTGTAAACCAGCCCATAACCCAGTGGCAGCCTTCACTTACTTAAACCAAGCAAAATTACAGCTTTGTGCTGCTGTGTCATCCTAGTTTAGCTGCCAGTGTTGAATTGTGGATCCTGCAGCGCTGAATTTTGTCTGGAGAGACGACTTTCTACCTTACTGTCACTGAGGTTGCAAACCTAATGTGCCAGAATGGGAATACCAGGACTTTAAAATGTCACCAGGGGTATGGATGGATTCATTAAGAGGTGTAATAGTTTCCCAAAGAGTTTCAATTTCAAAAGTGATTGGTGGCTAAATATAACATTTGTAGAGGTCAAAAAATCATTTCCATTCCATATAAGTTTCAACTCTTCCAGTTAAAAGAGAAAGCTCTATTTGAAAAGGGAAGCTATAATTGCACAGATGAATGGTTACCTGAAAAGGGTCTTTACTTTTTTTTTTCCCCTGATTCAACAGTATTTGATGATACACTAATTATTCTTCTCCTCATTTCTTTTAACACAGGCTGCATGGTGTATGAAAAGCTGGGCGAGCAGGTCTTTGGTACTCCAGGAAAAATGATTGTTTTTGGTTCTACGTCTCTTCAGAATGTTGGAGGTAAAGGAGAACAGGTGTATGAAAATAATAAAAAAGGCAAAACCCAGGAACATTTTAAAAGTGGATTCATTTATAGTTACCAACTAGTCAGGTTCCTCATTCTCTTGTGTCTTAGGATCTTCAATCTCCTTCATATGTCTCGAGCTACTATATTGCATTCAATCTTTTTAAAGTGATGTACATTTACATGTAAACGATGTACTGAATGATCAGTAGTTTGAAGTCAGTTGAAGATCTGTGTCTTACATCATCAGAGGTGGACATGAGGCAAGGTTCGGGATACTTTTTTGTTCATATTCCACAAAATGTCCATTTCCTAACATCACTGTCTTCTTCCTTCAGCTATGTTGAGCTATCTCTTCATAGTCAAAAATGAGTTGCCTTCTGCCATAAAGTTTCTAATGGGAAAAGACGAATCTTTTTGGTAAGTTTACTTCATTTTGGTGATTTGATTTTAGAATTTAACTTTGGGTAGATACGGTTACATGTATGTTTTTAAAGCTGTTAAATTTGGAGTGTTCTTCATGTTTATCCACAGGAAATTTTCACAGAAATATCTCAGTGGGCTAATAGAAGGTAAGACAGCTTTGGGTAGGAAAGAAGGAGGGAAGGAAAATGAAATTTTAAGTCATCAGTAGTCACTGCCTGTGAACACCAGATTTTGCTCTACAATAAGGATTTATAAAAACTCTTATCATAGGATCCAATCTTGTACAGCGCTAGGTAACTCTGGAAGATGCTGACCATATTCAGCACCCATTGGGAACAACATAATTTTAAGATATTAAATGTTTATCTGCATTCTTAGCATTTTACAGAATTTTGCCTAACAAACAGACAACAGTATAAAATTCTTCAATATATGCCAATAGCAGACAATTATACTTAGATTTCTGCCACTTGTTCATTTACCAACTTCTTTAACAGGGTGGTATTTCTTCATAGTATTAAACGTTAGTGAACACGCTGGCTGTGCTGGGGGTCTGGCCCTCTCGCCCTCACAAGGTGTTTTGTTTCAGGATGCAGTGAATATTGCTCCACCTGCAGCCCCAGTCACTGATTTCAATTACAGGGTAGTATTTAGTCTAGTGTCTGTGAAAAGCTGCTGTATCTGAGCCAAAACTGTGATGTGTTTTACAAACTGGGTACTAAAAGCCTCCAGTTCTCCACTAAGATCAGACCTGGCCCCAATCTTTCCTTCTGTAGGAGCTGCTAGTGTAAGAAGACTGAAGATCGTGCTGTTACTCTAGCAATTAAACAGTGGTTGGTTCAATGTAAGGGAAACCAGGAGTATTTAAGGTGTGTCCATGTGTTTTTTTGTTTTTATGTTTTATCCAGGGAATGGTACGTGGACGGGCGATTTCTTGTTGCCACTGTGACATTTGGGATAATCCTCCCTTTATGTCTCCTTAAGAACTTAGGTAAGATGCCAAGGTCGTTATGGGACTGAAGTAAGCGAGTGGGATGTCATGCTGCTGACAGGGGTACTGACAAGCCAGATATAATTTAAGAGTTTGTGCTGCTCTTGCAGCCTGAGCTGCTGCCTGGCCTAGGAAATAGATATGATTTGAGTATCTTGGAAGAAGTAGGCCTAAATTGTCACAGTGGATGAATTCCGTATAAACAAGCTTCATCCATATGATTGTGGAAATTGATGGCAAAATTTGCACTTTAAAGGGTTGTTATTTCATATTAACTATAATTTGCTATATGAAAATTGTAAGAATATGTTTAAATACTGGGGGAATGCAAAACCTAATTATTTTTCTATAAATGAAAATAAAAATTTTCAGTGGTCAGGTGGATCGGAGGTACTAGACTTGTACAGCTATGCGTGTACAGAGGATCCCATGTTGAGTCCACAGAGGTGCTGATAAATACAGTGTGTTTTTGCAATCATATAACATGTTTTGGCAGTGAACTCACGTTGCAATCTTTCATTTGCAAAACTAACCTGTAGTGACTTCTCTGCATAGCAGGGAATCCAGTTCACGTTTCAGTGGCAGTTTCCCATCTTCTAGCTTGTTTCAATGATCACAGCTTCTTTCAAAATTAAAGTTAGTCCAGCTGCCTAAAGATGACCCTTAGAAAAGTTAGAAAATAATACATAAGTCAAACTGATCAGAAAAAAAGCTCTGATGTGTTTGAAAGCCAGGAGTCTTGTCAAGCGAAGAGAGAGCAGCTTTTGTGCTACCCAGACACTTAGGATACCTGTTAAATAAGTTTAATTTTTTCATGAACTAATAAAGAGAAGAAGGAAAAACAGATATGCATAGGAAAATATTTATGGATTAGGTTTCTTTTGAATTTTTTTCAGGGTATCTTGGCTATACCAGTGGATTTTCATTAAGCTGCATGGTATTTTTCCTCATAGTGGTAAGTTCAGCTTGCTCTGTTGGCTGGATTACAGATGCTTCATAGAATAGTCAAAATTTCTTGGGTATTTGAATTTATTTTTCTATTGTTACTTATAGCAATTAGCTCTTTTCTACTCTTCTTCTAGGTTATATACAAGAAGTTTCAAATTTCCTGTTACGATTTGGTACTAAATGCAACATCTCTTACCTTATCAAATAGCTCAGAACATATGCATATGTGTAAGCCAAAGTATGTTACCTTTAATTCCAAGGTATGTTTCTTTTTATTATATTTATTTTAATACACATAATATATGCACTCACACTCCATGTTTTTTTGATCATTCAAAATTACCACGTAGGGCCCGGTTCTGTCTTACTTACATGGGCTGAAAGCGAATGCACAAAAAGTCCCTTTCCCCAATTTTATGCAAACTGCTATGCTGAATTTAATTCCTTGCAGCCTTACTCTGCCTCTCTGTTCCCCAGGAAGCTGAGATTAAGTGAGCTGCCTTGGCGGTGGGTGTGCTAAGGTTGCGAGCCTGAGCTGCCCCCGGACAACAAACGCTTTCTTTGGGAGAGTTTCCTTTCTGCTTCCTCTAACTCTGTATGCCACAACTGAACCTTTAGCCTGTAGCTGAGCAGAAATTGTAAGCCTTTTTTTTTTTTTGTCCCCATCTGAAGCCCAGAAGGAATCCCTCTGTCCTTGCGCACAGAAACCTCTTCTTTTTGACATGCTGTGTGTTTCTGTAGCCATGTGGTGAGCTGGATCAGGAAAAAGAGGCAGTTGCAAGCTAATCCAGCAAAAATGTGGTTGCTTTTCGGCTGGATGCTTCCCTGGATCACTGCACAGCTGCAGAAAAGGTTGTGCCATCATGGGGAGAAGGCACCGGAGCGCAAGTGGGATTGCTTCTTGTGGCCGTGCTGGCTTGAAGTGTCCATTAAGCTGTGTCCATACCTCGTCCTCGGGGCCTTGCATTCTCGGGGAATGCACAAGAATAGCATGTGTGTGCAGAAATCATATTTTTGTACCTACATTCAGTTCAAGAAGCTGAAAATAATCTGAGCACACCTGTTTTTTTTTTTTAAACTAGAGGGGAGCAGCCAGCCCAGAGACTGAGAATTAGCCAGGTTGGTGTGTGCGAAATACTAGCTTAGGTGTAGCTGTGTTTTACACAGCTAGCCTTGAAGGGCAGTCTTGTTCTCCTGCAGCAAATATTGGTGTTTACTTCAGAGTCAATAGATGCACTCCAGCAGGCTCAGCCCCTCCACATGGGGCACGCTGGACCTGAGCTCTGGAGATGGACCTGAGCTCTGGAGATGGATCTAAGCTCTGGAAATTGCCCCCTTGGAGGCAGCTGTCTGCAGGCCGCGGTGGCAGCTCTGGGATGTGCCAGTGCCCCTGGTGAAGGAGAGAAGGCAGCTCAGGTCTGGGTGAGGAAGGGCCACTGCAGAGCAGCCAGGCTGCTTTCTGGTTGCCCGTAAGGCAATGCCAGACCTGCTGCTGCTGTGGTGGGATCCCTGTGAGCGAGGCAAGGGAATCTCAGGGGGCTGGGGAAAGCCACACGCAGGGATTGACTCATTTTATCCCCACAAAAGATCCCGTTTTCCATGTGCTCTCAGCTCCTACCAGTTTCTTGGGAAGAATGGAAGTGTTTGCACGCTGAGGTCACTTGGCTGCGTGCTCGCAGCTGGAACCCTCTGGATTTTTGGTTGAGACGTGGGTGAGGTTCCCTCCGAGGCCTCTGCGCCCAGCAGTGACCTCACGGTCTCTCTCTCTCCCCAAGGACTGCGCACGCTCCCTCCACAGTCCTCCTAGCCCTTTTGTTGGCCTGGGAAGTGACGGGGATGAGTGTGGTACCTTGAATTACCCAATTGTTTGTAAGTTCTGCGTTCCTCTTCTCTTTCCTTACAGTCTGGATATGGGCCTCGCCTGCAGGACTTCAGCGCTAGCACCGCTGTGCAAAGCCCGCTCCGAGCCAAGCAGAGTAGTGTAGTGTGACCCCTCGTGCAGGTGACCCTGCAGCAGCAGCCAAGGCACTAACTGGGCTGGAAAACCCACTGCAGGCAGCAGAGCCAGGAGCCGCCTGGCGCCCTGCGCTCGGAGCACAAAGTCAGAAAGGTGTTTTTGCATGAGCAGGGTCAAGATTTTGTCCTCCCCTTTCAAGAGCACTGTTCCCCATGCTGCGCTAGATACCTGCTAACTGGCAGGTCTGCTGCTTTCCCTGAACAGGGCTCCCAATGTCCAGTTGAAGAGTCCAGAAAGTTGGGAGCTGAGGTAGTTGAAAAACACTGATCATTTCTTTATGCCACTGGGGAAATAGGTCTTCTTCTTAACTCTTATCCCGATGCTCTCTTTGAACAGACCGTGTATGCTTTGCCCACCATTGCTTTTGCATTCGTGTGCCACCCGTCAGTCCTTCCAATCTACAGTGAACTTAAAGAGTAAGCCTTTTCCTTTTTTTTTTTTTTTTTTCCAGTTAATTGTTTTGAACTGTTTTCTATGGAAAATTTTAGTGCAGAGGTGCTCTGAGTCATTCCTGCCATTCAGAGGAGATGTGCTTTAATAAGAGCAGACAAGCCAAGAAGCACGGCTGTCAGCTAGGAAATCTGTATTCCCAGATGTGCCGTTGGGGTGGTTGAGAATAATGCAACATTTGGGGAATTTTCTCTGGAAGTACACAGCAGTTTGGGAGAGCCAAGTGGTACAGATCATTATTTTGTATAGGAGAGGCGCAGATTTCAGCTACTGGCATCTGTTCCAGTGTAACTAAAAATATGGGGCAGTACTGGAAAAATTATTCCCAGCCTTGCCTGCACTAAATCATCTTTACCAGGATGGCTGTGTGTGTGAAACCTATAGGAGACAGGACATGATCCGTACCACCAAAGTGCTGCTTCAGTCACTAACTGTATCTTACGCCGGGCCTTTGGCCAGGCTGATCAGCGCTGTGACATTTTCAGGCTTCCAATAAAAACAGCTAGGGAAAAAAGAAAGGTCTGACCAGTTCTTGCTCTGTAAAGAGGGTGTTTCAGAGCTGCTGGGGATGGGCTGCAGGGCTGCGGGAGGAGAGGACAGCTCAGGAGGTGCCTGTCACAAGCTGCACAGCTCCCTTGGGTGCCCCGGGGGACAGGGGTGCCCAGGGGCAGGAGATTTCGGTCTCAGGCGCCACCGGTGGCTTCTCCAGTGTCTAATTAGGACACTGCTGTGTGCATTTAAAAGGCTAACTTTAAGTATGATAATATTAATATTTCAGAAACAAAATCTAAAAATGAAGTGTTCGTACTTGACCCATTTTATAATAGTCTGCAGTGGTCTGTAGACCTCCAGTATTTTCTATTCACAGGAATGCAAATGTTTTTCTACAAACATTCACAGTATTTTCTTTCTTGTGTGTACTTTTGCTCTTCCTTTATTTTGGCCCTTTAATTTAATTACTGAAGTGTTTACAGGCTGCCCTGTCCACTCTGCTTCACCCTTCACTCAATTTAAAAGGTTGTGGCTGGGGAGGCAGCCACAGGATGGTCACAGTGCTCAAGCCCTGAGCAAGGTCCATTTCACCAGCCCTTGTGCAGCTGTCAAAGAACTTCTTGTTTTAAATGAAAATATATTCATGAATCTCTCCAGAGTTAATCAATATGGTTTTGCAAAGACTTAATACATTTTTAAACAGTTAGCTAAATACAGTCCAACCATTTTTATGTTTTTTTTTCCCTTCTTTCTCCAGCCGTTCACAGAAAAAAATGCAGTTGGTTTCAAATATCTCATTTTTTGCCATGTTTGTGATGTACTTTATGACTGCCATATTTGGCTATTTGACTTTCTATGGTAAGTAAACAGTTTTGCTGATCAAATTTGAAAGGGAGTATATACATTAAATGTTCACTTATATTGAAATATTTTTTCAAATAATTTTCCTTAACATTTTCAATGAAGGTACAAATCCTTTTCTCTCTTCCCTCTGCAGATGAAATGTGCAAATAAAACTATTTTTTTTGCAAAAAGCATGCCCACAATGTGAGGAAGGGATTTGTTTAAAGGAACTGGGGATTAGCTGGGCCCTAGTAAATTTTCTGTTCTGGGGCCGTTACCTGAATTTTGTGCACATTGGTCATAACTTACATGCAACTGCTTCTGCTTATCAGTATAAAATGAGACTGATTTGAGAATAAGTTCTCAGAAATGGGTGTGAAATCAGCCATTGTGGCTCCTTGAATTTCTTATTGACACTGCTGTCATAAAGGACCAAATGTGCTTCCAGAGCTGATCCCTGTGGCTCTAGGTCCAGCACGTTGGTAAGGCAGCCAGGGAAGCGTGGAACGTCATCCCAGCTCACAGCCAAGGCAATGCCTGACACTTGAACCATTTCTCTTTTCATAAATATCAGCTCGCTTAAAAAAGCGAACACATTATAATGTATCCCTGTCAAGTCAAGTGGGATAAAATGCAACTTCTGCCCAGGGAGCTACATCCATTCCCCGGTCTAGTGGAAATCTCAGAATGTGGTGTGGTTGTTCATGGCGGGCCATTCACGGCATAGAAGGCAGATTACAAAATTGATCCATGTCTTTTATCTCAGGTCACCCGCAAGCCTTCAGCCTTGCGCACTGTATGCAAAGCAGTTCCTTAGTTACAGTCTGCTCATTCATTGCACCATTCATTGACAGCCACGTGTTGCAAGAGAGAATAAACGCAGACAAAACTTGGCATTTTTTGAAGGTGTACCTGTCTCATAATTTGTTTTCTCAAGATGACATTCTGATTATGAGACCTTGTATCTGCATGCATGAAAATAATTTGAGATCATCTGCTAGAATTCTCCCAGTGAAACTGCTGGAAGTGAGGCTGTGTAAACTGCAAGTGACAACAGCAACATCTGTTCTTATCCAGCACCTGGGCTGCTGCTGTCTCATACATCTTCATGGAAACTCATTGAATGTATTGGAATGGAAGGTCCAATTAGCAGTCCCAGGACGCAAGTGGGTGTCAGTCAGCGTGACCCCCTTCCCGTTGAGGAGGAGGAGGAGACCCTGCTGCAATTGCCCCAGGGATTTGGGAGGTGGCTCCATAAAGTTCCCTGTGGAGCTTGGTGGAGCTCCCGCGGAGCCGGGCACGGCGGCTTCCTGGCTCTGCCAAGGGGGACAGTGGAGTCACTGCCCACTCCGGGGTCCCTCTCCCGGGTGGGATATCCGTGCTCCTGCTAGCACATGGATGAGCTGGGCGCCTTCCCCAGGCTCCGCTGGGCCTCTGCGAACCTTGCAGCTGCGCAATCAGCTCTGAGAGACAAGGGAAATGAAATGAAATGAACTTCCTCCATTTTTATCTTTCTTCTTCTGGCTAGAGCTCCACTTTCATATACACAATTGCACTTTCCTAGCCCTTTCCTGGGTAAGAACAGCTTTTTTGCCCGTTCCTTTTCTCACACCAGTGCTGCCTGTCTGCTTGTGAGGCTCTCGAGCGTTGCCGTTGTCGCTATATTTACATTTCAGATTTACAGAAGAGAGGGGCTACTTTTCCCCTAAAAGGCCGCTGTGGTTGTGCCCTGCGGTTCGTCTCGCTGACAGCAGCACAAGCTCAGCCCTGAGCTCTGCCTTTCACTTCCTACCTGGCCGCAGCGCCGGCGCCCGGCCGCGCGCTCGGCCTGCACGCCCCGCTCCCGGTCTGCAGGGAGGTGGGAAGGCATTTCCCGCTCCCGCCGGGAACCGAGCACCGCTCCCGCGTGATCCCTCCCTGGGAGCGTTTCCTGTGGGGAACGCAGGCCTTTCGCTCCAGAGCGGTTCTCTCTTTCCTCGGGAGCACACCAGATTTTACCACGTGTCCGGGATTTCAAATTGCATATGCCCCCCCGAGCCCCCTTCCAGGACTTTGGTTTCAGAGCTGTTAGGTTTTACTGTGAGCTTTCTAAGACCAGCAGACAAAAGCAGAGCCCGAGCCGCTCTGGAAGGCGGCAGAGGAGGCGGCGTTGTGGTGAGCTGCGCAGCAGCCTCCCCGCGCCGGCGCCGCTCCGTCTTTCAAGACTCGGAGCGAACACGTGGGCCTCAGCAGCCCCTTCTTCCTGCCGCTTCCTGCACTGAGACCAACCCAGCACCTTAAGGGACACTTTTTTTTTTTTCAGGAGGCCCTGTTAGAACAGTGCCCGTGGCCTCCACGAGGTGATTTTGGAGCCCCTTTGTGTGGGCTTCAGCCCGGGGGGCATGTGGGGCCGAGCTGAGATGGCCGCCGTGCGGGGATGGCGGCCCCCAGAGGGGCATCCCCCGAGCAGCTGCAGAAGGGCCTGAGCACTCATGTCGTCGTGTCCTGCCCAGAGCTGACCTACGACACGCCGTTCTTTTTTAAGAACAGAGGCCCTGCTTCTTGCTGGAAGTTTATTTAAGTTAGCTGAGCCTTCTTGTCATTTGTATGAAACTCAGCCACATGGCAGCAGGCCGTGTGGTTATTTTTATGTCATTTGAAACTTTTTTTTTTTTGTAAAAAAACCCACTTTAGAACCCAATTAGAAAACACCCAGTTGGAAATAGCTTCTTTTTCTTTTACTTATTTTTATGTATGTAAGCAAATCTTGATGTATGTCTCTCTCTTGTCTTTTGTGTGGTGAAAATTACCTTAAACTTAGACATATGCTTTCTTGAATCAGGCCTCCAAAGGATTAAGCTGGGATAATGGGATCATTAGGATTTGGTTCAAAATGCTTCTTTAAACTCAAGAATATTTCACTCCATACTCTTTTGCCCTCAGATAAATGACTCGTTGTTCAAGAAGACCATTGTTAGGCAGTGGTTTCTGTGAGTTAATTGCCTCTTTGCCAGAATCCTCACCCTCCTCTCTTTCCCGTAGATGATGTGCAGTCAGATCTGCTTCACAAGTACCAGAGCAAAGATGACATCCTTATCCTGACAGTGCGTTTAGCTGTAATCGTTGCAGTGATCCTCACAGTGCCAGTGCTGTTTTTCACTGTAAGTAGTACTCTCTACACGCTTTGGAAATAGCTAATGTCTGTACACGGTGTATTTTTCTCAAAACACAGTTCAGAAGTTTCTGAATCAGTGATGTTGCCGCTACAGAAGGAATTAGAGCTTGTATCAGTCTTTTCCCACACCACACTCCCACTAACTTCTGGAAAAGTTCTCTCTGCCGGAAATCAATCAATCACTTTTGGTCTTAAATCTGTTTCAAATTTAATCCACAGGGGACCCCTCTTATTTCACATGATTTTACTAGGAGCAGGCTCAGAGATGAAGTTCATTTTTAAGTGCAGAAGAACCACAAAAGGCATAGTAAAGAGAAATATTCTACTTCAGAGCCATGCACATACAGTTTCAAAATATCAAACTAATTGCAAGGATTATTTCAAGGGGCATTACACAAAAGACCCCAGAATTTCTTTTGATCTTGTGGGGGCCTCATTGTCACATAAAGCTGAATAAGAAACAGACCTGAGAAGCTTTGAATTGGCTTGTAGGCTATTCCTGACACAGAATTCTCTCTCTTCCTGCAGGTACGTTCATCGCTATTTGAGCTGGCTAGAAAAACAAAATTCGACCTCTGCCGTCATGTTTTGGTTACTTTTGTTCTTTTGGTTATCATCAACCTGTTAGTCATTTTCATCCCAACCATGAAAGATATTTTTGGAGTTGTAGGTATGGTATCCCAGTTTTATACAATTAAAAAAGATGTTGCTAATTAGCAGCACAGAAATTAGCTGTTGCTAGCAACTAGCAAAACTCATTTATTTCAATTTTGCAGGAGTTACCTCGGCCAATATGCTGATTTTCATTCTTCCTTCATCACTGTATTTAAAAATTACACAACAGGATGGAGCAAAATTGACTCAGAGGATTTGGGTAGGTGTTTATTCCTAATCAGTGTGATTCTATTTTGTCATTCCTTAAAATGTACGAGCTTTAAAAGCAGCTCTGATTTGGTATCTGAACATACTTGTGAACTTCTTTTGGTGGTTTCTCTTGCTTCGGGCAGTTGTCTTCCTCGCTTGCCCTCTTTCTTCACTCCCTTGTGAGTCTCCCGGAGCTGGGTGCCAACAAGGACACCCTGTGCTCCCTGGGTTGTCCTCTGCTGAGAGATGCTGCAGGCAGCGGTAGCTGGAGGCCGGGTGCTCGTCCAGCGCCGCCTGGCAGCTCTTCCAGGCGCTCTCTGTTTCGGCATAGAATCACAGAATCATAGAATGCTTGAGGTTGGAAGGGACCTCAGAGGTCATCGAGTCCAACCCCACTGCTCACGCAGGGTCACCTAGAGCAC
>VZSG01000440.1:75778-97814 GCA_013398315.1 Nothoprocta pentlandii | reverse complement strand
GGCACCTCCCCCGTTCTCCAGGACCTTCCAAAGATGATGGCGAGCGGCTTGGCATGCGGAGCTGAAAGAGAAACACTTCTGTTTGCAGCGTTTCTCACTCTGTTTTATGGGAGCAGAGTCAAGTGTTGGGGGTTTCCATCAGAGGAAGCCAGCTCAATGTTAGCCCTTGCACATGCACCAGCCTGGGGGACAGAGCCTTAAAAGACTTTGTGTGAGGCCAAAAAAAGCTCCTACTGAAAGGACAAAACAGATTTGTATATTCCCACTCCAAAATTTAGCACATACTATGTTGCATGGGAGAGAGCTTTTGCCCATTCTCCATTTTTGAGACGATCTATTGTAAATTCCATACAGCTTCTGTGGATTGCAAATTCCATACAGCTTCAGTGGGTGGCTGGGTGCACCACGAGCACTCATCACTCAGTGCTTTTGGCTCTGAACAGAAGGGCAGAAGCCCGTGTTGCGCTTTGGGCTCCATCCACAGACTGCAGGATGAAAAGGCTGGACTTTAATAGGCACATTCCCAGTGGGAAAAGCCACTTGCATGTGGCTTTGAAAGGGGCAGGGCTGATAGCTTCTAAAACTGGACTCACTTAATCCTCTTTAACGACGATTTAAGAAGTGAATTGGAAGTAGAAAAAAAATGGTTTGGGTGTTAAGCAAGTAATTATTAATGATACTAATATGGTCAATTCTCTATGGGAGTAGAAAAAATGATTTTGGTGTTAAGTAAGTAATTATTAATGATACTAATGTGCTCAGTTATCTATGAGTTAGCTTCATCAAAGTGCTATTCAATTTTCATGGATAACTTTGATGCATCATCTTGTGGATCTCTTTGAGAAGAAAAGATATCACATGTCAATGAATTGTCTTTCTTTTTCATTCATTAATTTTCCTTCCTTTTCATTCCAGGCTTCTCTTTTCTTGGCGCTGGGGATAATGTTTTCCCTCGTGAGCATTCCTTTGGTCATCTATGACTGGGTACAATCAGGAGGCAGCACCAAAGACCCCTAGAGCCAACCTCAGTGTGAAACGGAGACATCCCTGTTTGCTACACACCAAAATCGCCACCATCCGTTCTGTTATCTAGTCCATCTTTTGTGAGTTTACTCAAATCAAATCCAAATAATGTTTTTCCAGTACTGAAAATACTGTTATGTCTCTTGCAGAAAACAGACCCATTTTTCCAAGTGACACATCACTGTCCCATGATACTGAGTTTCCAGATCAGCGTTAAGTCTGTGTTAATTGTCCGTGAGACTGTATAGAGAGTGCTGCTCATTATAACTCATCATAAATTTGTTTTTCCTCTTCCACCCATGAATTGTTCCGTTATTCTTAGTCCTTAGAACCTACGCTGTGCTCTTTTAGAGCAAGCAGTGTTTGTCGTTACCAATCCAAACTGGAGTAACCGTCCCAAGTGTTGTCGCTTCACATCCTTCCACTTGCCTTTTAACCAAAATTTTACTCTTGAATTGTATGCATTGGGTTTGCTTGTTTGTTTGTTTTGTTACTGTTTGGGACCCCATTTGCCTCACGGAGTAAGTGTAGCATTCTGGGTATGAATATGAAAAGCACCAACAGAGTGTAAATTAGCAGTGCTTAAACGTGGGTCCCGAGGGCTTCTCCTGAGAGCATTGCAGTGGAGGAGGTGGCCACGTGTTGGCTGTTGGGCTGCGTTGGGAAGGGACCTGTGTGTGCGGCGTGTTTGTGTGTGTGTGTGTGTGTGTGTGTGTGTGTGTGTGTGTTTATGGAGGGCTGCAAGGAGCAGGAGAGCCAAGATCATCACCAGCCACCACTTTCCAAGGGCCTTTCCCTTTGAAACTGCCCAGACTTGGTGCAAAGCCATGAGGACTCGGAGCGAGGCCCGGCAGGTGCTCCAAGATTTCCACAGGAAGTCTGCATCTTCCTCAACATTAAATTGTTTATTCATGGCCCACTCTTTTCAGGAGAAAAAAAAATGACAAGCTCCTTATTTTTTTCAAAGCCTACGGGTTTTGTCCTACTTGATGCCTTTTGCATTCTGGCGTTCATTTGTACGCTCCCAAGGCTGACCTCGTAACAACCAGCTCCTCTCCTGTATGTCCTATTCTCCTCCCATGTCCTAATCTCCTCCCAAGTCAGCAGGATTTTTTGACAGCAGCAGGAGCAGGATTTGACTCACCCTGCTAAACTGCTGGATTTCTAATGGGAAATGAAATCTTTAACACTTCTTTAAACAAGCGTAAACACTTTTTATGTTTAAGATGTTCCATTTACATTTCTCATCCCTTAATTCTTCACAACAGAAAGACATTACATGACTACTAGCAGAAACACTGTAACTTGCATCTGTTGTCCACACAGTAAGCATCTGCCTAATGCCTTATAGCCGATGTAAAGAACTACTTATAGAGATTCAGACGCTAAGCAGCTGATTGCTAACCATCTTAAGCAGACATTAGTGCACTGCCAGCTGCCTGAGTGTGTTCACTCGGCATCATTTGCTGTGTGAGTTAAAAAACCATCTGAGTTTTGCTCTCAGAGGCTGAACCAGGCTCCTGTTGAAAGAACTAGTGGCTCTTGAGAGCCCTGGTTCACACTCCGGGGCTAAGTGATGCCCTGTCCATGTTCAAGAGGGAAGTGTCCGTGTGCAGTGACTCTCTTGTGCTCCGTAGCGGATCCATTTTCGCCTCCCGCTGTAGCTCTTCAAGGAGACTGTCATTAGCAGTGCTGTCTGTGGGTAGGATATGTCACTGCAGCTTGTTCTTTTTAAGGCTCCAGATGGAGAATTCAAGATCTTGGGTTTTCTGTGAGATACTGAATTGCCTCAGTTTCCACTGCATTATCCTGCGTTTCTTGAGATCAGCGAGAGTTGAGAGCACAGGCACCTTAGGACCTTTAAAGTTGATCTCTAGGAGTAATGCCCAGAGAGGTTAGTGTGAGGCCTCAGTTGGAGTTTAGTTAGAAAAGGTTAGTTAGAAAGTCCACACTGCAAAAAAATAAAGCGATTAACCAATTATCCTTAGGCTTCTAGATCTGCTTCTGAGGCGAGATGGTCTTTGCTCCTGTCAATACTCCAGAAATAAGAGCAATCTGATCCAGATATGAGCCTAAAACCTGCATATGCTCATAGTGGCAGTGCTGAATCCAGCACAAAAGCATGGAGCTCTTTGGATTCCCAGTGTCGGGAGGGAGCCACCTTCCTGAATAATAACCTAGCACGGCAGGAGCCCTCCTGGGGATGAGAGCGAGCGGTGGCCTCTCAGCCTGCAGAGAAGCCAGCTCCCCTCTCAGCAGCGTGCCATACAAATTAGCCAGCTGGACGGGACACTAAAAACAGGCTTCAGTCCTACCTTGCACAGTTACTGGCTTTAGGAGGTGGAAGAAGTTAAAAAGGACCCTTATCTATAAGGAAGATCAAAACTAGAAATCTCTTTCCTGTTTACAAAGTGACCTTTCGGACTACAGAGTCAGGTTCTCTCTAGTCTTTTCTCCTTCCATTTCTTGCTGCCTGGGGTCCCAGCAAGGTCACAGCCGTGGCGTCCTACCCCCAAGGAGTCCTCAGACTATCAGTTAAAATGCTGAGCACGGGCTCACACGGGCGCCGGGGCTGGGGACCGGCAGCTGGGCTCGCAGCCTGGCCGCAGTGACAGGGGTTTCTCTGCCCCTTCCCTGTGTGTGACCCACGGCAGCATTCGCCACAGGCACAAGTCCATGGAGTAGCCTGGGGGAGCAGGCAGTGGTCAGACTCGAGGGAAGCCCCCCTGCTCGCCCGGCTGCGAGTTTGTGCAGCCCTTTCACGAGCACCCAGCTCGCCCTGTAGCGACAGCAGCATCTACCAGGCATCTAACTGAGCTCTCTGAGTCAGCTTGCGGAGGTCACGTTTTAAGTTTTAGACGTGCCTTTCTGGATCTCATCACACACACACACACACGCCAAAAAAAAAGACTGCTGTACAGGTTATCCTCAAGATGCTCCAGGGCTCTCCTACTTTCCCTCCCTCTTTATTTTTCTTCTGCTATTAATTTATGAGCATCACAACTCGTGCATGGGGGAGTTGTGAGGAGGGGGTTTCTGGGAGCAACTTTCAAATACCCAAAGAGGAGCTACAGCTCTGATGTGCTGCACAGGGTCCCAGCAGGGTCGCACATGTGACATCCCTCCCCACCTTCTCTCCCCACCCCCCAAAACAAACAAACAATCAAACAAACAAAAAAACAGTATTCTGTAGTCTAGTGTTTCAAATACTGAGGTTTTGGCCTTGAGTTTCGGCTTGAAGGGATGTTGAATGTTTGGTTGCTCCTTGCATCTTTCTAGATCTCCTCCATCACTATCCTTCTGCCTTCTCCTTTTTCCCAGTTTACTTCTGTACTGGAGTCTTCCTGAATAAATAGGGAGAAGAATGAGCTGAGTGTGTGCACAGAGTGAAATTATCCGAGGTACTGGACCATCAAAGCATATCTTAGATACTGAAAATTAGACAGCCAAAATATTGAGTCTTGAAATAGGCTTTGTTGTTTATGGGTCTCTGAAAAAGAGGGAAATTGCTTAGACTGATTTACTGACATCATATTTATAGATATTTATGGAAAGGAATCATGTGTTTATTGATATCTGTGGTAATGAACGTGAAATAACGTGCTTTTTGTTTTCTCATCAGGTTTATACATTCTTAACAGAATGCAATAGACCCTGCTGTAACTGTCAACATCAGTGATGGATGACAATATTTGTATGAGGTTATCTGTAAAATGTACTGCTGTTATTCAGTTCATTTGGAATAGTGAACTTGTAGCCAACGATGTCCCACATTTTAGCTAGGAGTTTAAGAGCACAGTGAAATGCTGTAGGAGTTTCTCTGTTGTAAAATGAATAGGATCCAGAGTACCGTATCTACTTAGTAGGTGCTAGCATGCTTTCTTTTCATAGAGAGTTTATCACTGTTGTGAGCACTGCAAGTTTCATAGACTGGATGCAAAACCACTCCGAATAGCTACCACAAAATGCTTCAAAGCTATTGTTTGTATAATGGCAACAACGGAGTGGTGGTGGACAGGAAGGTCTGTAGAAGCAGGGGCTCCTAGTAAGACTGTAGGGGTTAATCCCGTGCTTACAAGCTGGCCTTGCTACCTGTCCTAGCCCACATCACATTGCAAAGAAAATGCTTACGAGCTTAAGCCACTCTTGTGGTTGCAGTATACAGCTGCCCTTCCCTGGATTTCCCAGTGGTGAATATGCCTAATAAAGAAAATACAATAAATGATGTTATTTGGGAACGATTTCGAGGGAGCAGTGACCTCGCTGGGTGATTCTGGCTTCAGAGGGCCGATGCCGAGGCCGTGCAGCAGCTCAGACCTCTGGCAGAGCCAACGTGGGGCTCGAGGGGTGCCCAGGAGAGGCCACTCTCCTCCCGTGGGCTCGAGCGTACCCACGTCCTCCCCAGGCCTGCTCTGCTGAGCTCCCCGCAAACCCGTGGCTTGGGCTCCTCTTGGGGAGGTCAAACCTGTAAACGCAGGCTGGATAACGTATGGAGATACTATGGGGCTTGTCTGTACGTCTGCCTTACAGTGCATCAGCACCATAGCTCTTTCTGCTATTGTGCATCAATAATAACTAGCAGTAATAATTAATGGTATCTCTAGCTCATCTTTGAATCAATATGTTTCTTTGCTTGAACCTTACATTAAGGCTAAAGAGCATCTTGGTCAAAGCAGACCTCTTTGCGTGTGGTGGTGTCCCACCTCCAGTCCCACAGTCCCACCCCGGTGCCTTTAGGAGAAAGGCCCAGCAGAATGTATTCAGTTCCAGCAGCAATTCCAAAAAAATGGCTTTATCACCTGACACCACGGTGCTCTCGGGAGCAGTTCCCCAGAGCGCCTGGCATCAGGAAAATCTTTATTTCCTATAACCTACACAAAGAATGTTTTATTTGTATCTAATGTAAGGATTTCTGTAACAAACTGTGAAAAAGAGAATGA
The DNA here is from genome assembly GCA_013398315.1 of Nothoprocta pentlandii. Taxonomy (NCBI): domain Eukaryota; kingdom Metazoa; phylum Chordata; class Aves; order Tinamiformes; family Tinamidae; genus Nothoprocta; species Nothoprocta pentlandii. The sequence continues at coordinate 91,851 of VZSG01000440.1, read as the reverse complement.
ATTAATAAAAAAGTACAGGGCTGGAAAGGTCTAGAGTTCACAAATTGTACACATACTTATGTTTCTGAAGACAAATCTATGCAGTTGTGTTGTATTGTAGGAAATTTCATTTTTATGTATATATATATATTGTAAATAAATAGGATGCTGTATATTTTTGCAGTTCTTTATCCCCTATGATATAGAAGTGTTGAAATAGTCTCTGCATATTAAGAATAATTTTAATAGAAATACAAATACTTTAGCTTCTGACGTAGCAAAATGTATATCCTTTCCTTTCTCCCGGGAGTCCACAAGTTAAATTCGAAACTTCCAATTACGAGTACATGCTAAGTGTAACAAATGCAAGTAAAATAAAAGGTCCAATGAAACTGCCAGGGTTAATTCCTGTGTCTCCCTGTTTTCTCCCCAGCAGATCATCCAGCCTTGCTGCTGGGTGAGGTCTGTCCCTGTGCGAAGGGCCTGGCCAGCGCGCGGGTCCCCTGCCCTCCTCGCAGGGCTGCCGTGGGGCGAACGCGCGGCAGCCTCGTGCCAGGGCTCCCCACTGAAGGCAGCTGGCACGGATAGGAGCCAGAGCAGGGCTTGTGCGTTGGCTTTGCAGCCACGAGGCATGGCTGCAGTTCCGGAAAACAGAGGTAACTCCCAGCCGGGGGTGGGCAATGGTCGGAGGAGCTCGTGCTGTTTACAGGCAGCCCCCGGCACGCTGCTATCCTGGGCCAAAATGCCAGCCGAAGCGAGTGTCCCCGGCCAGTGCCAAGGGTCTCCTTGCCCCGAGGCTATGGGAACACCAGTGTTTTGGTCCAGGGATACCTGCATGTCCAGGGAGCAGAGGTGAGGAAAGGGGGACGCTTGCGGGTGTCCTGACAGTGCCTCCGCAAGGGCCCGTAGGATTTCTCACTCGTAAGACACAGGAGTGTGATTTAGAACTGGTAGAAAGCAGAGGCTGAGCAACCCATCTAAAAATAAATGTATTTTTTCCATGTTTACTTCATAGTCTTGGATGAAAGTGAAACTTGAAGTGACGTCTGTTTTCACCATGAGCACAAAACTGAGGGAAAACTTAAAACACAGTCACTTTTAGAGAGCTTTTCAAATACAAATGTACATTTTGTTTGCAGTGTTATAGCCAACAAAATATAAACTGTAAAGGTATTTTTCCACAAGACTTGAACTTTAACTTGTTTATATAAACCTGTTTTTAAGAGTCCTGAGGTATGTTAAGGCTCATCCAGATCCAGTATAAACAATACTGTTTGAATGATGTACACTTGATATGAGCTCATCTCTAGTAGATTGTTCAAGTGAATCATTGTAATATTTTGCTCCTGCTAACATCACTGTACTTTGTGCTGTTCATATTCAAATAAATGATGCCAGTTCTCATTTTTTTGTGTGTAAATAAAAAAATGTATTAAGTTCTATAATCTGTTACCTCTATAGTTTTTAAACATTAAAATTGTGATCTAAAGTAATGTCAGGGTCGTGTTGTTTTCTTTCAAAGGGATGAACATGCAAATATTTGTTATAACCTCTTACACAGGATGTGCTCCCAGCTCTTAGCTCTTGCTCCTGCAAGTAGCCTCCCTGAACAGAGGACATGCAGTTCTGCACAGCTCTGCAGTACAGAGAGAGAAGTACCAGGGCAAAGTCATGGAGCATTTCCATAAATTTTCCAAAATGGTATTAGAGGGACTTGAAGTCAGAGGTGTAGATTCAGCACAGGTTGAGGTGGCCTAGGATGATACTGTTGCCTAGGCCTGGTGCTCTGTCCTGCCTGTTTCATGAGGACTGTCCAAGTGTTTCCCCGTCTGCTTCAGGACAAAGCCAGATGGATACAGAGCTACTGTATGTGTGTTTGAGCTCCGGTGCCAAACTAGTGCCTGGAGTGGATAACCCCCTGATGTCCTTTCTTGGCTGCTGACGCAGAATCCTTTAGCAGGGGGATGAGGAGATATCTGAGGACAGTAATGGCTTTAGCATTCCCAGTTACATGTGCCAAAGTACCTCTGTCAAGGCCTGATGGGCTCTGGAAAATGTTAACTTTTTGCCTTTGAGTCCTATTTTTAATAGTGCTCAGGTTTTAGTGTCCACTTACGAAAAGAGCTCCTGGCTAGAGTCCTGGTCATAAGATAGGAGAGCCATAAATGGCTCCCTTGCCTGAACAGGGAGAGATGAGGCAGTATCTCTGTGGCATCCCTCCCCAGGTCCCCTCTGCAGGAAAGGCAAGGGGATAAGTCAAGTATCAGAGGATTTGGGGCAAGCCTTTCCCTAGTCCCTGAACCCAGAGACCCGTCTCGAAGTCTTGGGTACAAGCTCCTGCATTGACCTGAGCTGACAGCCTGGCCTGTTTGGGCATTTGCTTCCACTTCTCCACTCAGCAAAACACAAGCAGCTCAGAGCCACACTTTAAAACATGGGAGCACAGACTGGAGATAAAAAAAGGAGGAGACTTATGTTGCCTCTTTTCTTCCTGAAAGGAGTGACAGCTGTCACCTTCCAGACCAGTTTCACAGCTTCACCTGAAGTTCACATAAAACCACACAGCCAGAGAAGGAACACAAACCTCCTTTCCAGCCATACACTCCTGCATCTGGCTTGGCACCTGTCTTATTGTGTCCCCATGGGCAGCCAGGTCTCTTGAATTCACATCACCAGTCCTGAGAGAAAAGATATAAAAAAAAAAAATAAAAAAAGAAAAAGGAAAATTATCCTTTCTCTAAGGGAAAAGATGCAGCTCTGCCTAGGGGAAGCGCCACCCTTCTGGTTTGAGTGTGGTCTTTGATTAATTTAATGTGACGGTACACACTTAATTTTAAAGTTGAAGCCTCCCTTCAGGCCACTCTTTGGATGTCTCCTTTCCCACTGTGCCAAGCGCTGGAATTACTCACACCAACTTAAGAAGTGTGGAGAGAAAGGAGGTGGCAGCAGCTGGCACGAGCACATTTCCAAGGCTCTCCTGTCACAACCCGCAGATAAATGTGACCATAGCTTCTCGCACCTCGTTCTCCTCAGGCTTGTGCAGGGCGGTAGCTCCGGCTGTTTCGTGTGTGTCAGCAGCCCGGTGGCCTTAGCAGAGATGCCCGGCTGTTTTCAACAGAGCCCCCAGTGCTAGAAGTTCTTGAGCAGCCTGGCAGCTCTGCTATGAGAGAGCTATGTATTTTACAAAGATTAGGCACCATGCAGTTCTGCATCAACGTGCAATTAGAGAAAATCAAGTCTCTTAAAGCTGTTCATGTTGCGCTGCTAAATGTCATGGCTTTGGCAAGGGACGGCTGCATTGGCTTCATGTGCCTCAGCCTTGCCATGGTTTATTGCTTGAAAAACACGAGGTTATTGGGATCTTTGGAAAAAAGTGTAGCTGAGTCAAGACTTTGACAGTCGGGCTTAGGAAGTAAATGGCGGTGGGCAGGGGTGACTGTCCTGAGCAGGCGCCAGGCCTGTCAGGGAGAGCTGGTCTGCACGGCACAGTCGTCTCGTGATGCTGATGGTGGCTCCCAGCTGGCCCCTACCCTCTTCGAGATGTCTGTGCTACTGGGTCAGCAGCGAGCTCTGCCCCACAGAGATCGCCCCACTGGAAAAAATGGGGAGGAATGTGTCAGTGGGAGCCGGAACACAGCCAGGACCAAAGAACCATGTTCTCTCCTTGGACAAAGCCACCCAGTGTAAGCGCCAGGTCCTTTTCCCAGTCTCTAACACCAGACACATCCATTCAGCCTTGTGTTTGCCCAGAGTCAGCAAATCTTAAGCAGGGTCCCATTGCCACTGATGTAAACGTGGGTGTAAATTTGCCTACTTTTTGGTGCAGATCATTACTTTAGAGCTTTGAATGTATCGGGCACTGGCCATACTCACAACATACTCCTACGAGCTCTTCCTTCCTGGACTCCTTCAGGGGATTTGTGTTCAGGTAAGTTCCAAAAATTACCTCTTGCGCTGTTTTCTGTTGTTCCCCCAGCACTGCTCAGCTTACAGAAGCTTTGCAAAAGCAGGGACGTAGTGGTAAAACTCAGCTAGCCTTGTCTGTTACGAAGGCATAAGGAATGATCCTGATAGCGAAGGAGGGATCAGATATTACCGGATCTCCCGGGGTCCATGCGACATTCCCATCGCTTTCCCATCGCCGCTCTGATGCTGTGACCCGAGTGGCCTCGTGGGCCCAGCGGGGTCCCACTAATGCCCGTTACCAGCGTGGCGCAGCAGCAGCTGCAGAGCTGCTCGCTCCTCTTCCTTCCTTCCTTCAGGTGGGCAGCCTAAATCCCTCACGCGCAGCAGGGCAGTGGGCCACACAGAGGCAGTCACCGTGGGAGAGGAGATGGGTGGCTGAAGGCAATGGAGGGAAGGTGGTGTGGATAGAGCAGCAAGGAGGACACAATCCTGTACTGCAAAAGGCCTTGGGAACAGCTCGTGAATTTACTGCCATTTGATAAACTCCTTGTTTTGAAATAATGCCCCCTTGCAGCTTCTGTTTATTTGCCCAACATAGGACAGCAAGGATCTAGATGCGGAGGTGTTTCCATGATCAGGGAGGTGACGATAACGCATCAAACGCCGCAGCGCCTGCGTCTGCGGCTTCATCTCTCCTTTCCACCACAGAAGAGCCACAAAAGCCCGGTAAGGGGCTCCAGACAGGCGCTCGCCCTCCCTGCGCTGCACCCAGGACCTGCCACAGGCCACACTTGGCCATGGAGGCGGCGTTTGCCTCCTTGCCTTGCTGCGGCCTGTCCCTCCGGCGGGAGCAGCACGGGGCCACTGGCCTGGGAGCCTCCGAGATGCCAGGCATGGGCCGAGACGGGAGGGAAGTGGGATCTTCGTTCAGCGGGGCTGGAATCGTTTTTGTGAAATGTGTGAGATGGTGGCTAAGGAGCCAGCTGCAGAGGCTCCCGTTTGTCCCTGCGGTGCCACCTCCTCTCCCGTCCCTGCGTTTCTATAGAAACCAGTCTCACCTCCGCTCCCACTACGGAGGCGACGCGGCGGCTTCGCGGGAGGCGTCTGGCACAGTCAAATACCCGGCGCAAGGCCCGTGCGTCCATGTCAGGTCTGTCCCGTGGCCCCTTCCCCGTGGTGCCCCTCTGCGTGCCCCATCACATGTCTCTAGAGCTCTGCCTGCCCTGCAATGAGGTTGCCTTCAGAGCAGCACACACACACACCATATACCAAGCCATATTCCCAGATGTCCAGGTCCTAATGCTCTCCACGGGGCTTTGCAGGCACCGGTTCTTTCCAGTTACCCCACATGGAGGTCACCCGCTGCACACAGATAGGAGAGTCCCATGGTTCAAAGGGCTGTGGTGGCGCTGGTGGCGGCTGGCAGGGCCAGATAAACATGGATGTGGTCTCAGAAAGCTCCTGGGAAGGCTCCTTCATCCCATCTTGCCATGCTGGGTGGCAGCTCCAACGGCTACGTTGAAAAACAAGCACAATTTGTCCTCCTGCACCGGTTTCCAGAGCCACAGGCAGCTGATGCCCTGCACTGGTGTCGCTGGAGGAACTTCATGGGTGTCACTGCAGAGGTCTCCAATCCCTTTTCATCGGTGGTGGGAGGAGCAGAGCTCTTGTGCTGCCAAGTTTTCAAGGAAGGCCTGGAGCAGAATGGATCTGCTGGCCAAATGTCTTCCCAGCCTCCAGGACCTGCTCTCCAAGAATTCCCGACTGAGTTCCTGGATGCTCACTTTACCACAGAAATGTGGCGAACACGGGGCTCTGTGACACCGTTTGAATGAGCTAAGCATGTCAAATATAAAAAAGCAGTTGTTCTACCCCGGGTAATTTTAACGGAGCGGAGCGGCGCGGGGCGCCAAGGTATTGGAAAGTGTTATGATAACAAAGCAACTCATAAAGAGGGTGGAGAAATTTTTACGATGTGAGATCAGATTAATGACCTGCACAACGACTGCAGTGAAAACAGCAGCATACAGATGCTACAACATTTGTAGAACACATTTCTTGAAATCATAACCCAAGCCTGTAATTTACTTGGACGTAAAAAATACATGTACATGTATATGTACATACATGTATATGCTCACTGACAAAGCTAGTAGTTCTTGCACACTCCAAAGTCTTCTCAAGCTTTGTCTAGTCGACAGTTTCCAATAGTACTTTTACATGAAGGCTAGACCTCCTATTCGTTTTCAGATACAGTTCATAGAACAGTACCAGTTGCTGGAGAAACAACTTCCCTGACATAACAAGGAATCATATATCTCTTGCAATTAGATCATCATAAAATAAAAGGCAAACAAGCATCAGTCTGCTATTCCTGTATTGGTGGCATTTCATTTAGACAATGAAAGCAGTCTCTTTTACTACTTCTGGCTGGCGTCCAGCAGCACTTTGAAAAGGCAGTGTGGCCTCCGTGTAAATTGGTAAACAATCTTGCTGAGCAACAGGCGCAGGAACATTCAGGCCTTTGTTAAATTTGGACTGGAGTGCAGCACTAATTGGCATCTTTGAGGGCAGAACAAGCAGGGTCATCTTGTTGGCTTTGCATAGGCAGATTATTTTAAGCAGTTTCCACAGTCATTGCTGTTAATGTAACCAGCAGCAGGAGTGAGGGCACTAAGAGATGCAGCAGTTGCTTTGTTAGAGGGTCCTGGAAACAAAAACTATCAAAGTCATCCTGAGGAAAAGGCTTGAATTACTGGATCCTGCCTTTGCATCTGGCTCTAGTGCGCCCTTCGTATCACTACAAAACCAGATATCTCATCTTCATACTGGACACAGTTTTCCTAATGGAAGATCTGATCAATTGCTCTAACATTCAGGATGAACTTAATCGAGAGAAAGGATCATATTTTTGATCCTTTGGGGCTGCAAAATAGGGGAATGGCCCAAAACCCTTCTCACGGGGCAGTTAAGGCCCTCCAAGATGCAGAGCACTCTCTAGTAAGTGGGAAGTGTATTTGCACTTGCTAATTTTATTATTTATTTTTATTTTTCTTTGCCCAGTGTCCTGTGAGATCCCTGCCTGCTCCACATTACAGTGAGGACAAACTCTGTTCTTCTCTCTTCCTCTTCCCACCTGGGCAGAGCCTGATCCCACCACACAGAAGATGCACCTCAAGAGGTTTGCAAAGTCGCCCTAGGCGGGCGACTAAAATACTGAGCAAAAGGGTGGCATGACATCAGGCAAAGACAGGGTCTGTGTAAATCAGCAATACTCCGACATCTCTGAGGACAGTTTTACTATCCTAAATAGAAAAGATTATAAACCAGTTTATTCAAGTAAAAAAAAACATACATATTTACAATATAGCCCTCTACCAAGCACAGAGATAGTCCTGTTTGCTGCAGAAATAACCCATACTTCCCCTGACCTGACACCAGTCTTGCTAAGGATAGTTGTCTAAAATTGGATTTTTTTTTTTTTGATTTTGGTATTTACAAACAGTCCCTATGCCAGTGAACGAAACAGGTCAAAACTAATAACTAGAAAACACCTCTTGCAACACACTTTTTACCTACTTACCTGCCCCTGTGAAAACAGTGTGGTTAGTACAGCTCAGCCATGAAAACAACATCCACAAAGGGCGAGAGTCAGGGACGCTGGCTCCGAGAGGTGCCTTTTTCACAAAGCACAGGCATGACGAGGGCATTTGCCCACAAGAAAAACATGCAGTGATTGCAACCCCACCATTTTACAGAGGTCCATCGAGACAGCACCTATACTTGTCTCCAGAGCTCCACCAAAGGGAAGCGCTGCCCCAGCAAACAACCCATACCACATACACCTGGCTGAGAACTATTAGCTTTTGGGTAGTCCTCTAGCTTGGAGGTGTAAAAGAGGATTTGTGTGTCCTTGCTGCTGATCTGCCCAGCCAATTTTGTGATCCCAGGGCTAAGCTAAAAGCAGAAAACCCACTGTCTTTTATTGGTTCCAACCTTGGTAAGAAGTGAAAAATTATCTAAATTCACTCTGAAAAGATACAGAGAATCAACAAACTGTCAGGGAAACAAAAAACAAAGGCTGCCAGTGTTGCACTGCTGAGAAAAACATTTTAAGGAATAAAAACTGCTGTAACTGAGTTGTAGGAGCTCTGGGCCAACTAGGTGAACATTATTGCAAAGTTCAACTAATCAAGCAAAAAAAAAAATGAAAGCAAGTGCAAGTCCAGGTGTAAGGTTTAAGGCAAGTGCAAGTCCAGGTGTAAGGTTTAATGCAAAACCCCACTTAATGTGCAAGGGATGGCTGCCCATGATGAGGCGGGTAGGATGTCTAATGATGAGTACTGAGGAGGTCTGTTTTCTTTAGACAACATTACTTTGCAAATGCACTCACATTTCTAATTGTGTCTTTGTCTATTTCTGCTCTTTTTCCTCATCTCCATGGTCTATTGAGCAAAAATAACATCAGCTGCGTGTTTTTCTCCTTGTGGGTTACTTGTGCAGGCTAATCCCTGACACAAATTTATTGTTCTTATCCAAGCCCGAGCAGTTAATCGACATGGACACCAGCATTTTAGCACTGAATGAATAGGCTTGGCAGCAGTACTGCATGCGAAAGAAAATACATCTGCTCCCACCCCTGGTGAAATTAGGTCACAAAATGTATTTCCTCCTACATTATCACTTTTTATCTGAACACATAGAAACGGAAGTGTTACAAGTTCCTAATGACCTATGGAACAAATTCACCTTTCCCAGCAAGGAAATAAGGTGACTACAGTGCTATTCCCAGCATTTTTCATGGGACAAAGCCTGCGACGGGGCAGACGCCGAGTGTTCTGCTTTGACATCTGCAAAAAGCAGCTGTAAGACAACCCCAACGGGCTGCGTCACCGAGCCACCCAGCTCATGTTGCTTGTGATGGCCCTGAGCAGTGTGCAAGACACTGGGTGCCTCCTGCTTTTCCTGTTCCAAGTCGGCAGATGGGGCTTTTGGCAGGATCGCCTTCCGACCAGGCTGCTTGAAGGCCAGAGAGGTCTGGTAGAGCCTGGAAAGAGATGATCCAGGGAGCGGCAAACTATCTGGGAAACCTGGAAATGGGAATAAGAGAAAAAGGATCCGGTAGGATTAACCTCAGCAGCCTGACAGAAGCCGTAAAGCTTTCTATTAAATGAAAACACAGGCTCTGTGAGGGGCCATGCTTTAACCTGATGCCCAGCTCCCTGTCTCCTGTTCTACAGTGCAGCCTGTGAGCAGAGTTTCAATAACCGCCTGCAAAGCATGACCAGCAAAGGCAGTGGACTCTGTGCAAGAGTATTCTGTGCTGCAGGAGCAAAAGCAGCTGCAAAGGGAGAAAGTGCCTGCCTAAGGCTGCCCTTGCCCTCGGCTGCCCAGGCTGAGGGATGGGGGCCAGAAGGCCTGTTCACCCACTGTGCAGCATTGCAAGGTGCAGAGGAGGCCGAGGGAAGAGAATAAAGCAGCTCAGTTTATTTATAACTCCCTTTTCTTCTGCCTTTTTTTTTTTTTTTTTTTTTTTTTTTTTTTTTTTTTTTTTTTTTTTTTTTTTTTTTTTTTTTTTTTTTTTTTTTTTTTTTTTTTTTTNTTTTTTTTTTTTTTTTTTTTTTTTTTTTTTTTTTTTTTTTTTTTTTTTTTTTTTTTTTTTTTTTTTTTTTTTTTGTGGCAGCTTGAGCCTGGGGTTGGAATTTCAGTGTCAAAACCTGAGCAAGTTAAATACACTTTAACAATATTACTGGTAAAGTTATTGACAGCATTATTACAATAATATTAACTCTGCAAATGGGATTGTTTATGTTCTCTAACTGTATATTCTGTCTGCCTGTTTATTGAAAGTGATCTCTTCCTCACGCTTCCACAAATATTGTGAGCATCTTTATGTGCCTGTGCAAGCCAAAAGCTGGGACTAGCGGGGCAGCTCCGATGTGGGGCTGCCCTGTGCCGCCCGGATGGGCCGCGTGCCAGGGTGTCCTGCACACAGGGGTGGTGCCCTCAGCCTCCCTGCGCCTGCAGGGCAGGCAGGGAAGGCAGGACTGTCCTCATGGCCCTCCCTATAGCTTCTAATTCACGTGAGAGCAAAAACAACCTGTGTCAGTGAACCTGCAGGATCACTGAACCGTCTCCAGGCTCCTAGGGCTGACTGCCCTGCTTGCCAGCCTTCCCATTCTGTTCTCCCACAATAAAACCGCAATTTTTCAGTCATTTCCTTTGTTCTTTCAAGGGGCTGCCAGCATCCTGGCTCCCGTAACACTGACCAAACTACAGAGACAAACTGTCCACAACCTGCTGCACTGCCCCGTCCTTTCAACCACCCTCTCCCTGCATAGCCAGCTACTCACCTGAATGGTGTCAAGAGCAATGGTCAAGTGAGGACTCTTCTCAAAGACCTCCATATGATTTTGCATGCACTTGTGGCACTCTAATATTAAGAAAACAATAATAAAAATCAGAGGTATTCTGCTTTTAAAGGTCTTTTGTAATAACTGAGAGCTAACACAAATGCTAACATTCTCCTAAGCAAATCTGTAACATGTTTCACTCCAATATGGAAAATATTTCAATGAATGAGCAGCTCTACAGTAGTTTTCTTGTTGTTTTACACAAAAAACATTGTCAGAAATATTTCAACTTCAGCCTGGTTGATTGGTGATATTCAATGTGTTTCATTAACCTCGCAAAGATCAAAGTAACTGAAATCACATTCTGGGGTGCTCATTGCCCAGCAATATGCAGGGAGAACAGGGGCCGTTGTTGGGCCTGAGCACGTACAAGCTGCCCAACATGGCTTTCTTGGTTTATTGCCACTGCAAACGACAACACAAAAATGATCCTAGGCAGAAGACTGGCAGAAGATCTGCAAAGAGCATAAAGGAGTTGGGCTGTCCGCGGTTCTCCTAGCCGTGCCTCCTGCAGTTTGTTATAACATCATCCACACATGCAAGCAGATGGTATGCTACGTATCAATTTACTATGCCTCTCTTTCACAGATTTTTTTTTCGGCTCCGTCTGTGCATTTTTATTCAAAAGGGGACCATATGGTCCCTGTGAGGTAGTTTATAAATAATTGTATATTTACAGTAGCAATCGAAACCGGAGTCACGTGCTTACCTTGAGGAAAGCAGCTGAAAGTAGCTTGGTAGTAGAGGGTTGTGAGTAAGTTCTTCAGTGCGGCATAGCGATATGGGATGAATAATTAATCAGAAATTGATTTCACGTGGCCTTCCTGACCGCATTTGTTCTGCTGCTGCTGCAGAACAGAGGGCTCCTAATGGGGCCGGTCGAGGGGAGACGGGGCTGTGCCTGCCCCGATGGCCCCACGGCTGTGGGTGACGGCCACGGCGCTGCCCAGCTCTGCCCAGTGCTGGGGGGCATCCTGGCGAAGGAAGGTGACAGAAACCTTGTGCTGTGTCACTAGAAGACCCTCCTTTACTCCACCTTCAAAGGCTAATGGTGCTTAGTTAGGCATGAACCCCCTCCATCCCCCAAAAGGGCTGTTTTCCATGTACAGTCGCCTGCAGGACAGCAGATATCCAGGTAAGGCTGCTCTGGGCCTCCAGGCTCCCACGAGCGATAGTGGCCTGGGGCCTCCTGCTTGTGCTACCCACACACTCATTAGCAGGGTTCAAACCCAGCGAAAAGTGAATTTACCCTAATTAAAAAAAAAAAAATGTATCCAAACAGATGAGTTAAAAATTACTTGTATAACTCCCCTACCTTTTGCAATAGCAACTTAATTGATACCCACCCCTTCCCTGAAAGGTGAATACTTTCAGCACTGCATTCATTTTGCATGTAAAAAAATCAAAGACACAAGACTACACCTCCCACATATCCCAGGAGGGTGTTTAAGGTCCGATTTTCCAAATGTTCCGTCTCCTCCAACAGGGATAAATTGCCAGAAGAGCTCAGCTCCTAAGATTCATAAATAAGAGCAGTTTTTTTTTTTTTTAATTGCCTCATGTTGCTATTACTGGCCAGGATTCCAGTGAGAACTCTCTTCCTGTGCTCATGCTGTCTTTGGAAATCCTCATTTCTCATCTGTGGGCTTAACTGGGGGCACTGGAGTAAGCATGATGATCTGGCAGCTCACTCCCTAGTCCTGTAAGCATGAGATCTGACTCCTCTGCTCACAGAAAATCCTGTAGTCCAATTCTGCTTTATTCTCCTCACCTTCAGGCACTATTCTGTGTTTATTAATTTATTTTTATCTATATCAATACATTATAAAAAATGAAGATAAAACTGATGCAATCTAGGCAGCAAAGTTACAGTTTTCTTTACTTCCCTTGCTCTATCACTTCCACTGCTGCTTGGTAATAAGATTTTCTTTTCATCATGATCCTCTGGGTTGATGCCTAAGAAGTGGGCTGTGGGATGTGATTTACAGAGCTGAGAGGTAGGATTAGGTTGGTTATGTAAGGAAGACAGCTTAATCAATCACGGACAAAATTTAGACTCATTCAAATGTTGTACTGAATCCTGCCCTCTCCCCTCCAGCTTGAGAAGAAAAATTGCAGACATCCATGCAATAATTTGAGAAATCACTTCCAGGCACTGTCCTTCATACTCTTTTCTAGCCTTGCTGCTACTCTGCCTGATGCTGCTGATACCTTTTGCTCCAGCTGTCCAGCATATTCAGTACCACATACACTGATATGTGCTGGTGTGTTTTTATCATATCAGCATGAAAAAAAAAGCAATGAAAAACACACGTGCAGTCCCTGCTGATTCATGGGCTTCAGGGCAAAGTAAATTTGGTTGTGGGCTGGGCTAGGAGAGGCCGAGCACGCGATGACTGTGCAGACTGTGAGCTGGTGACCAGCCATAAGCTGTGTATAAGCCCCACCAGACCCCATGAAGGGGGGCTGCAAGGAAAGGAAGGGGCTAGAAGGACCAAGAAGGTGCAGTTGCCTGAAATTGCTGCTTTGTGGGGTGGTAGCAGCACGGACTTTTCATCAAATGGGTAACCAAAGCCCTCCACAGCGTGCCCTGTAAGTGCACGTGTACGAGCTGAACAGGCCACAGAAGGGAGCAGGGCCCACGCAGTGCTAGATTTCCTCATCTTCCCTGCACAGCAGCCGAAGGAACTGAGTTTTGGTTAATTCACTGCAAAAAGTTCTCAGCTCTGTGAACTGCCACGTGTAAATCTATCGCAAGGGGCTTAAGCGATAAATTTTACATCACTGGGTATAAAGTTTCTGGCCACTTTCATACTTTGGGTGCTTTAAAACAAAAAAAACTGGGTATAAAGTTTCTGGCCACTTTCATACTTTGGGTGCTTTAAAACAAAAAAAAGATGGATTGGTTTTCATGTTTTTTTTTTTTTTTTCCTTCTATAACCTTTTTTTTATAACCACCTTAGTGGATCCTGTTTACAGGATCAGAAACTAATATCTGACTCCACATGCTCTAGGTGTGCCTGCTTGAGCGAGAAGGTTGAACTAGATGATCTCTAGAGATCCCTTCCAACCTTGAATATTCTGTGATTCTGTGATTCTGTGATCCACACAAGTATTTATTTTTATGCCCTAAATTTCAGAACTGAAATAATTCTGAAGATCTATGTCCAAGCGGCCATACCAGAAAAAATAGTGAAACAAGTTATATACAGAGAGCTATCAAACACACAAAGTAGTTAAAAAATTGATTGTTCCTTGCGAGCCTCTCTCACTAGCAATTATTTTGGTTATATTTGTGATAATTGTTCGAACTTTTTCACTTTATGGTATTCCCTTAAATGTTCCAAAGCAATGTTAGACACCAAGAGAGCAGAACAATGTTGTGCTTCTGCAAAAGATCCAGACAGCAAAACTGGCATAAAAATTAGGAAATACATACTTTTTGTCTAAACAAATTTGCTGCATTAAGATAAAAACTCAACATAGCTGAAAAATATTTTAAGTATGACTGCTTCATTGAATTTGTAATTACATCGGTTTAGCAATCTTACCTCAAAACAACCTGAATAGATCTGTTTTTAAAGATACGTGACCAGTGGGTACATTGGTGTAAATAATGATTCTATTGATTTCCCAGGAGGTGTGTTACTTTTTAGTAACTGACAAACTGTTTCATGAGTATCTGCCCTCTATTTTTAGCTTTACTCCCAACCTCCTGGCAAAGCAAAATGACACCTTCCACAAAGGCAAGAAATTCATTGACTTCATTTAATAAACAAGCCATTGTTAAAATAAATGGAAGTCTCTTAAGCCTGAACAATAGCGGTCAGATGCATCTGACCTCCGTGGGTGGGACTTTAATTACGCTTTCTGTGTTTAAGAAAGTACAGTATTGTAATAATAATATTATTCACCACATACCAGGAGTTCCATGAAAGGCTCCACAATCGCAGGAAACGATGCACATCCTCACTTACAGTACTGCTACAATGCTAAATATGCCGGGTCAGAGAAAGCCTGATCCTGCGGAGTTTTGGCATCACCTCATCGGAACTAGGAGCAGCTCCGCTGGGCCCTTTCCCCCAGGGACAGTCCTGGCACTCAGTGTCCCATGGATGAGTTATCCCTGCCCAGGAAAACAGGACAAGTGGCAAAGAGAATGGACATTGGTCCTGTGCAGGGAGTGTTTTTTGGGATGGGAATGAGCGTGAAGCAGACGTTATCTCCAGGGGAAAGAGGGAGACCGGCAATTTATAGCTTGGGAAAGATAGACGGCATGGAAGGCTGGAGGGAGGGAGAGGGCACCGTGACACAGAGCGGCGGCGGCTCTGCAGAGTTCGCGCTTTCTCACAAGCGGCTCGGCTAGGAATTTTCCTTCCCAACTAATTCCCTTGGAGAATGCCATGCTGCCATCTGCTGCTTACGGGCCCCAGTGCACGGCCGCCACCAGGGCAGGCCGCAATGTCCGCAGGCCGTGAGCGCTGCGTGGGCAGAGCCCTTCACCTTTTCTTTGCTGGAAATACCCAACGGTGCCTTACCACGGGTACACGTCTTGCACACGGATAGTAGTATTCACAGAAACCACCACAAGCGAATTTTTATTCATAATCTGGATTTTAGCTCTCGCTGAAATGCTCTTCAGGTGGAAATTAGGCACTGTGTTCAAGCAGCTGGAAAACTAGACCTGTTTGCTAAGCCAGTGTTTTAACTGTAGTTGCTGGGTCTGTGTTGGGGTCCTACATCTGTAGTATCCTCTACTTCGCTTGCTCAGCAGTCTGCTGGATCTCCTCCCTTTTGAGGAGTGTTTTTCGGCCTTGCTCTCTTTTTGAAGGTCTACTGATCAGTTGTGTCCAGGAGAGGCCAAGGAGTCTCTCAAGGTATCCATGTCCTGCCAGTGGTTTGGGAGGCAACATCTCTCCAGAAGCGAGCAGCACCTCTAAGGACGCTTTGCTCCTCTTCTCCTCAAAATCAGCTCCACCATGTGGCCACTTGTGTTATTTTCCATCTGCCATCACTCGAGTCAGGGATCGACCTGAGTGGGAAGGAAATGTCACTGATTTAGGGACTGCTTTACAGTAGCTGCCCAGAGAGGTGGGCTGAAGCACGTTTCCAGCTGCTCCTCCTGGCCTCCATCTGGGGAAAATGCCATTTCAAAGAGGATTTTATATCTTTTGCCACAATTATCCGAGTAAATAAAACTCAAGAAAATAGACAGTTTTAGCCAAAATATATTTTTTTCAGCTTTAAAATTTCCAGAATTAACAACCTGTCCAAAGTCGAAAGTAAAGCCATTTTCCCTCTAAAACCCAGAAATCTGATTTTCTGGTTTTTTTTTCTCCTTCACCCAGCCTCATTTAGGAACCCCCCCAGATCACTGCTCAGCTCCTGCAGCAGGGCAGCTTTGCTGGGGCACAAGGTGCACACAAGGGAGGGCGGCCCATCTTTCCCTCTGCAAAAGAAGAGAGGACCCAGACGGAGGCCTAAGGACCATCACACCCGCGAGATGGGCTCAGCCACACAGTTAATGTCGAATTGAGCAAGTAACTATTGAACCCTCAGACTAGCTTAGATTAGGAGGCACAGAGCAGATTTGTGTTCCCTCCCTCAGCAGAAGGGAGTGTGCTCCCATACCTTCCTATCAATGCAAGATGATGGCATTTTTATGATCGGCTTAGCTCTGCAGACTAACCATTTGGACTTTCTAAAGAAGATCATCTCATTTGTTAGTATTTTCTTTCTTTCTCTCTTTCTCTTCCTTCCTTCCTTCCTTCCTTC
>VZSG01000440.1:31231-56959 GCA_013398315.1 Nothoprocta pentlandii | reverse complement strand
CCGCCGCCCTGCGCCGCTGCAGCGAGGTCGTTAGGCCAGGCTCCGGCTGTACTCCACTCCTGTAAACTCTCACCGCCGAGCGCATTGCACGGCGCTCCCGGGGGTGGCTCTGGCGGGTTCGCAGCCTCTGGGCTCCCGCGCGCGGGGAAAGCCGAGTCGCCGCGCCGTGTGGCGTTTGTGCGTCGCAGGCGGGCCTCGCTCTGAGCTCCCTTTGCAACGGTCTGGCGTTTGAAGAGAAATGTAGGTGATCTTGTAGCAGAGCTGTTCAGTGTGGACGTTGAAACTTTCTGCTTTGTGGAACAGGAAGAATGGGAGAAGCTTTTATCCCTGGAAAGGGAGGAATGGGAGAAGTCGTTATTCCGCTTGCCCTGGTTTCTTTCCATATTCTTACCTAATAAGTATTAGGTTTCTTAAAGGAGTTACTGGTATTTGCTTGATCAGAGACGATAACCCGTCTCACTTTAACTGGAAGGCTGTAGAGGTTCATGAGGTAGAAAAGCAGACCAGCATCCCCTCTAGCTGTATACACCACCTGGAAATGATCCCAAATACTTTTTTGAATGATTTTCTCAGAATTTTTGTAAATCTGAGGTTTGTTCTATTCTTGTTTGTGCCTCTTCATTCCCCCATCTTTCTGTTATCTGTTCAGTGTGGTGTGGGTTTATTTGTTTCCTCCTTTTTTCAATAGAGTCACAATGTGAAATCCCTTGCTCTTTTCCTTCCAGTAGTTTACAGGTGCTGATGTGTTAACTTTCAAAGCCATAAATGACTCAAATAAGAAATAATCACTTCTGTTTCATGTTCCACTCGCATTAAAGTGTGTTTGTGAGTAATCTTCAAGCATGTGAGGAATGGGCACTGCAGCTTTAGAGAAAAATAACCTCCCTCATGCAAGTGGTCCTAGAAGAGACTGTTTTTTTCAGGCTCATTGTAAAAACACTAAAATCATGATCAGCAGTTCTTTTCATTACCAGGTTATTAGGATCAGGAATACTTCCTCAGGAAGGTAATATTTTTTAACATTAATCTATAATGCTCAAACCCTTTGACTTAGTGTGTGAGGGCTGAGTTTGACTTCACGCTGAGATTTAAGTCCCCACAACCGTTACTGAGGTATCACTTTTGAAATATCCAGATGACAGAATTTATGTGTGTGCTCTCAGTGCCTGTGTTTGACAAACCTTATCTGTGACCTCCTGCTGCTGGTCTTACAGAGCTTGTAGTCATAGTTCTGCTCGGGTTACAAACGCTGTTTTTACCTGTTTACGGAATTCCAGAGATAGAGTGGAAAATCAGTGGAAAACTATCGTAAACCCTACACAGCTTCTGTCTGATGTTCTTTGCAGAATCGTCTCAAATTTTCCACTGTCCTGATTATTTCAAAACACACCCCAGAATAAGTTCCTTAAAGCCTGCTTTTAGTAAATTTTAAGCATGACTTTTATTTGAGTTTACTGTGTGGTTTTAAATATATCATTAAGAAGGAAATTGATAGTTATACCAGAATTCCTAATTGCCTACTGCATATGTGCTGCTCAGTGGTGAGAACTTTCTTGCAAGCAGTTTCAGATGGGGAGAGACACTCCTTTGTCATATTGAAAAAATATCTAGTCCAGTTACTGCTAATAACTAAATTGATTATTTAGTGCTGACAACCGCTGTTACCAGCTTGGATGAATGAATTCTGTAATGGTTGCGATTAATCAGCCAAACTGAAGTTCACCTAAGATAAAGTAGATTTCTATGTCTTTGTTGCTGAGGGACTTTTGCCTTTTTTTGCAGACCTAGGAATAGTGCTGAGCTGGCTCATACCCTAAGTATTCCTGAAAGAGTCCTTCAGAATGAGGCTAATTCCTCACGGCTTTTCAGCCACACAGGCACTATTTGTTTCTTGCAGACATGCTAGTCCAGCTTTGTAAATACTAGTCCCACTTGGCCAGAAGGACAGAGCCTGTAGTATAAGAGGATATGGAAGTGCAGTGAGATCATCTTCTCTTTCTGTTTTCCTGCTTGTTTGGTCCTCTTCCTTCTCCCTTCCAGCTCCTTTTTTTCCCTTCCTCCTCATGGCAGCTGCACACACAGCCAGCAGTGAGGAATGGGACACGGGTTGCAAGCAGAGAGGACATCAGTTTTTTTTTTTTTACAGTCTGAGTCTGAGAATCACTTGGTCTTGGTATCTTCAGCTTTTAAAGCAGGGCAGGTTTGCTCTTCTGAACAACTTTCTGTTGGGTCTCTCTCCACACCCAGGACCAGTGGAGAGCCCCAGCAGTCAGGCTGCGCTGGAGAGCCTCTCCAGTGGTTGAATATTTATCACCTGTAGTTCAGTGGCCACATCACGTTCAACAAGTGGGTTTGTCTCTGTCGGGAATAACCAAAATTAAGGAAAATGCCTGTTAGGAGTATTGCTTTCCTGCAGCTTATTTTATGGCACATCTGGTATGTTTTTGCTAAGATATTTAACTGGAGAAACAAACTTCAACCAAATGTGGAAGTTGTCATTAGTAAGCTAGGGAAATGGCAAACTGGCTTGACACATGGCGATTGGCTGGTCTTCTTAGTAGGAAAGATTAAAATAAATCCTGTATAGGATACATTGAATCCAGTACCACATGCACCAAGTCAAACATGCATGTGTGTTTACTTCACGATAAAATTAGTATTTTCCCCTTTTCAACCATATCTCCACCTGGCCACAGGTGGAGATCTCTTTATTAAATAATGTTCTCTCTCAAAATATCTCCATTCAACAAATAGCATTACACCCTCTTCCGACGAGATAGTAAACATCTGAGTGTTATTCTGTCAGATATTGGATTATTTTAATTTGGAGTTTTTTTCATTTTCCCATAAAGCTGATTTTTTTTTTCTTTTTTTTTTTTTTTTTAGCTCGCCCTCGGTGTGTTTGAAGGGACTGTGGACAGTTTGGTTAATAATTCATGGACTGGATGGTGGTGTGGTGCGTGCTGTGATTGATGCGCAGGCAGCACCTACTTCATCATTGCAGGAAACACGGGGAGACACCCATTTGTGTCTCTGTGGCCTGTGGCATTTCTTCTGAGTTTAAGATGTTACACATATGTGTGTGCCTGTATACGTAGGGAGGCGAGGAGAGCTGAGGAGACTGATGTGTGCTCTGTGCTATCTAGTAGGGTATCAAAGGAATGTTTTCAGTAAGCTGTCTTTTAATGCAGTGGTTAATTTGCAGCATCTGATAACACAGTTGTTAGAGGCTGTTAGAAAAAAAGTTATTAGAGATGTGTTTAAAGTTGGTGGCCTCCCATTAAAGTGTAGTCTTTGTTCCACTGCTCTTTGGACTTTGCTGCTTAATTGTGGCTTTCCTTCAAGAGTAACACCTGTGCGTAAACCTGACTGATGCACTGAACCAGTTTGGGACTTTTCAAGCTCTCTAATTAGTTTTTAACACTTGTTGTCACTACTTACCTATTGTCAACAGCCATAATAGATGTGAAAATGTGTGGGATTCGCACAGTCACAAAACAGAAAGTTTGTGTAGAGTTCTTCATGTATCCTTACGTAGCAACACAGATCAGAACTACAGCAGTTAGGACTTCTTCCTATGTTGCTGTGCCTTAGGAGACGTAGAAAACCTTACCCAAAACACTCGTCTTAATATTCAAAGTTTCAGTTTTAGCGCGGAAATCGAGGGTGGCTGGGAAGAGTAGGTGAGCTGTGTTAGTTGGCCTGCTCACTATCCAGGAACAAGGTACTCCGAAGTTTGTGAACACAGAGGAAGGGAAGGTGGGGAGATTTTTCTCTGCTTTCTATGCAGCCACAGCTCTTGGGCAGTTTTTTTTTAATGTTCTTAGTTTGTCACTTGCTGCACAAAAAGTAGTGACCTGTGGATGAGTAGGTGTAATAAAAGTGCAGTAATTGGAAGTATTTTGAAATGATTTGGGGGGTGGGGGCCGGGGGAGAGAAGTAGTCTGCTAAGGCTAGTTTGAGTTTTGACTTACATGTGACCGGATACCTATGAACATGAGGCTGAAGTGGATCCTGCTCTCTCAGCCTGTATGGTTGTGATTTAAAATGTGGCTTTATCAGCCCTAGCAAGAAGGGCATTACTCCAACTCTGGAAGTGACTCAGTTGGTAGAAAAGCTGTTTTGTGGTTTATTGTGGCAAGCAACTTTGAAGAACGGGCCCCATCATTGTACGTGGCTTCTAATATAATTGATGTGGGAAGCTTAAATTCTTCTTAAAAAAAAGTTGCTTATTTAAGAATTCACAGTAAAGATCTGCTTTGTTATAGGGGATTTCTTGATGCCATCTGTGTGATTAAAGTAACGCGAACGAGGATGGACATGGTTTTCTCTTAGCAGACTGTTTTCACAAATGAAAAGTGAAGAAGATGGGGTTTGAGTTAGATAATTTCTTTTCAGCCCAGCTGTGGCTTTTCTGCTTTTGAGCTAACAGCTTCTCTTACCTTTTATCTGTTGCTATTGATGTTAAATGAAGAAAACCTTCTCTCTTGTCTCTGTCTTGCATTACGGACTTTATTTCTCTAGCTCTAGTTTAATTATCTTGAAAGTGATCACTGAGTAGAGCCTTGGAAAGCAAGATCAGCAGTAACTGAAACTTCTCACTCCCACCCCAACTACTTATAAGGCCTAATGCTTTATTGTTCTATGAAATACTTTAAGAGATTCTGTAAAATGCAGTGGCACTCAAAATTATTTCAATTTTGATGCTGAATACTTTGCAAACTCTTTACTTTTTTCACCACTTTCCAAAAGTTTTTTTTTTTTTTTTTTTTTTGTCAGAGATTTAGGACTTAGGCTTATAAAACACTGCTAGGCCAAGTGAAAAGGAAATAGAGCATCATGTATCCGACACCATAGCTTTCATCTAGCGCATTTTTAAGAGGATACCTAGACAAGGCAAAACCTTTTATCGGAGGACTTTCTTTTCTTTGTCTTGATTGTTTTTGAATATGTTGGTATATTTTACTTGTAGGATTCACTTCCAAAGCATATATTTCTAGACACTTTTTGCTTAAAGTGGAGAAAAGAAAGCAGGCTTTTTAGCAGAGGGCTCAGACTCAGTACATTTTATTTTAAGGATGAGTATTTAGTTATATGTAATCTTCGGCAGTGGATTTTTACCTTTAAATACATAAAATGGTAGTGGAGCCTGCAGGTTACACACATCCTTTAGAAGAACACTCTTCTGTTTGCAGAGCTTTGATACTCAGAAGCTGAAATAAGAGTACCGTAATGTGGGTGGCAGGAAGAAATAAAGACAGCCTTTAATTAGGCCATCGAATGCTATTTCTTCCTTGGCAAAATTTGGCCGTTCCTCTTCTGGCTCCGTACAGCCTTCTGATCACCTACCCCTCTGGCCTCATCGTTGTGTTAATTTTTGCAGGCTTCTTGCCATTGCTGCATCCTCTGAGCTTTTTGTTTGGGCTCAGCCTTCTCAGCATTTTATTCCATCAGTTTTCACCATCTTTTTTACCCTCCATTGAGTTCAAGCCTTAGTTTTCCATTTCTCACTGTCTTTGCCAAGGTCCTTTGGTTCAGTTCTTGCTTCCCTGGTACTTGAGCCTTGCTGCTGGGGCGTGTTGAGGATGCTACTAAGGGAACACAAAGATGGTCTTCTGGTTTCTTTAGCGTGAAAGCAGTGACTGGAGCAGGCCCTGCTGTGTTGCCATAGCACTGGCTGGAGTCACCTCATTCATGTGGTGGGAATGCTGCACGTGCAGCAGAGCTGCGGAGGAGCAAGTTCAAATTATCCGTGTATGCCCAGGGGAGGTTCCATTCTGCGGAGAAGAAAGCCAAATGCGATGGATGGTGAAGATTTGTTGAGTAAATATAAACGTCACGTTTTTCAGATCTGTGACTTGGCCAGACTTGGAAGGGCTGCATCTGCAGGAATCGTGATCTCGGTGACCCGCTGCCAAATGCCTACTCTTTGCTGGAAAGCATTAAAGTGCTTTCAAGTGGCTAAAAATCATAATGAATGTGAGAAAAAAATCATAATAAATGTGAGAGAAGCACTTTTTTCCCCTCTCAACCATTCTTGGAAATCCCTGAACCATTTCTGCTGACGTTGGCCCGTGACACTCTCCCTTCGGTCTGCCCAGGGGTGTGTGTGACCAGGGACCCCTCTGCGGCTGAAGCCGGTCTTGTGTTTATGCTGATTTGGTTCAGTTTTGACTGAGTCACAGGCACCATGACAATAGTTTCTAATCCCTCAGTAGTTCCTGTTATTTCTGAATCTCCATTTTCCACAGTTTAATCACTGACTACTAAAAGAAACACCTAAGCACTGACTCCTGCATTTGAGAATGTTATGAAAGAGAAAGTAAGGCACGTCCTGCTGTTTTGTCTGTTGTGTTAATCGCTGCAGTGCTTAAGTGTCTTACTGGTAGTACATGAAACTACTTGATTTATCACCTGGTCTGCATCACCCTTTTCTCAGTAGGGGTAGTTACGATGCAGAGCTTGTTTGGTTGGGATTCTTGTGACAGCTAATTCCTAGAAGTGCTTGGGAGCAGGAGAAGGGAGTCTCCCACTTTTCCTTACAAAAATGTGGTTAAGCTGCAGCCGGTTCTCCATCTCTGAACTGAATTGTTGAAGCACAAGCCCAACTTGCTTGTCAGTGGTGGCCCTTAATGTACCAACAGTGCTGGTAGTAGAGCTGTCGCTTCTGTCCACTCGAGGGGTGCAGATTTGTGTGGTCTGATCAGTTAACCTCACAGCTGCAGGCAGATGCTGGAAATGCTGGAGGGAGAGTTGACTTTTATTGCTCCCTTGCGCAGGGGATGAATCCGCTGAGATAGTTTCTTGTTGCTTCTTCCCAGGTCTGCGCCTCTGGGACGTGTCCTGAGCTCATCTTAAGCTTCTGCCACCTGTCCTAGTGGAAAGAAATGTTTCATAGTTAACTGTGCATGAAGATGGGAGGTGAAGTTGGCCTTTGCTGGTGGCTGTGCACGGGTGGCAGCGACGCAAGCGATGGCTCCGCACGGAGCACATCCGCCACATCCAAAAGCTGCTGCTCCCACCTCTTGGTTAGCTGCCTGGGAAAAGGGCCCTCGGCCTCAAGCTGATGTCTGTAGAGCGGCTCCATGCGGTTTGGGCAAAGGCAGAGAGAACAAATGCTCCTTGTTGGATACTTTCACCAGTCAAATGTCACAACGTTCCTGGTTTGTGGAAGCGTCAGTCTATGTACAGGCTGTCCCCGTAGCTGTCACGCAGGTGCCAGGGGCAAATCCATCAGGATGGAGAAAGGCCTTTGGTGTGCATTGCTTCTTGAGGGAGTAGAGCCTCCCATGTCTTGGTGCCTTGTGCTGTCCTAAAAAGACTGATGGAATGACACACTCTTCCTGAATGCTTTCTGGGGTTGGATTTGGAGTTTCACTGGACACTGTGATATATTGGATGAATTGTGGCACAAGATCTTTGCATTTGTCATTTTGTTACTGCATGGTTTCCGGTGTGAATGTTACTGATTCCTATTGCTCCTCCCTTGTTTTTCTTTATTCCAGGGTACAAATCTGAGAATTGTCTTTACAGTGGCAGGGAGGGTGGGAAGGGACTTGGAGACATGTCAGGGGAACAGGCTGATGTTATGATTGGGATTTGGGGGATGGGGATGCTTGCCCTTTAGTGGGTTGGATTTAGTATCTCAGGTGTGCTTGTGCTACTGAATTTAACTTCCAGTTCTCCCGCAAAAGAGAATGAGATGCTCTGTCAAACACTGACTAGCTAAGCTTGGGGATTTGGTCTTCACGATGAAGCTAAAAGTAAAATCTGGAGTGTTAATGTACTGGTGGTTTATGTTTTATAATTTCTCCTCCTGTTCCGGGTCACTCAATGCTACTATGAATGTCTCCATCTTTTAAATAAATAAATAAAAAATAAGCTAGCAAGAAGACCCCTCAGATCCTTTCTAATCTTACTGGGATGCGTCCTGAAGTTTCTCAGTATCCGAGAGTATGGCAGGTAGATAGCTGTTGGTGATACTAACCTCATTGCTAGTCAGTGTGCCGTGTGTATAATGTGCTTATTTTGGCTTTAATAGTTGCTGTTTTGAGACTGTTACATCAGCATCATGCTGTTGTGCAGCTGCTAACCCCACAGGATGAGGCTGGCGTCGCAGAGGTGCGTGCTAGGCGGCGGTGGGTCTGCTGGTCACACTGAGCTTTCTGCACAGTGATTTTTCCAGGTAAGGAATTGGGTGTTCCTCCTCATGCGTAGGAATAGCACATCATGTACATATCAACATTCCCTCAAAATATATGAGCCAGAAGTTGGAAGACAGTTATTTTAAAAGATTCTTCAGTTAGTTATTGCTGATAATTCTAGATTGCTGAGGAAATCTGCAGCTTGGCATGACCTGCCCGGTCAGTGAAGCACACGCTGGTATTAGATTGTTTGGTTGGCTGCTTCTGCTGCTCAGCAGGCTGAAGTGATTTAAATGCCAGAAGCTGGGCTTGTAACAGCTGCCCAAAAGGTGGATGGAAGTAAAGAGTTCAGGTAGTTTTCATTAGGCAAATGCATTTCTTAATGTATATTGAACATATGGCTGCCTGAATGGGAGCTAACAAAGAAATCAGAACGGAGCTAATAGAATGCCACAAATCTTTTCAAGAGATCTGAAAACAGTTTTGTAGGAACAGACTGGGTGTCTCCTAAGATGAAGTACTGATGCAGCATGTACCTGAGAAATTGAAAGGCTGCATAGGAATCTTCCCTGAGTTGAACCCTGAAACTCTAAGAATTCACTAGTCTTGACATCATTTTGGACTTGCTTACTGGAGGTTCCTTTGCTGCGTGTGTTCCTGATTGCTTTTATTTCCCCCCTCCCTCCCTTTTCCAATCAGACAAATATAATTGTATGTAGATAGATTCCCAGGCTTGCTGCTGGATGGAGGAGAAAACATTTAGCTGTTTCATTTATTAGCAGGACATAAAGAACACTTACAAAGGCTTCATCTTGTGGTTGCATGATTCCAGTTAGACACACGCCACTTTGCTGTTTGTGAATTTTCATACTGTGATGTTTCTGTGTCTATTTGATTGTAAGATTTTAGTGCAGTGGACTTCGTTTAATAGGAAATTCAGTTGCGTGATTGAGCAGTAAGTTCTTTTTGTGCAAGTGCTGTGCATCAGTACTGAAACTTTAAATCTGTATTTCTAGCCTATAAGCTAAATTATTATATATTAGCATAAAATCATACTCTTTGTGATGCAACTTGAATTTATATCTCTGGCTTGTGGAATTAAGTGCATCCCGAGGGCCACATTCCTTAGGCCGACAGTGATGGATCTCTCGCTACCATCTACGTTTCGCTCTGCTTAAGCACTTCTGTTGATGTCTCTGCATCTGTCTCCTTCGAGACAAGAGCTGGAGGTCCCTTGGAGCACTCGCCTAGGAGCTCAATTATTTTTCAGTGGTTTAACATTTGGGAGAGAGGGGAACAACACACCTTGTGTTCGAACAGCGCGTGAGACTCTTCTTGTTCGCTGTTTTCAGCTTAAGGTGCTGGTGTGTTCTTGCTTTTCAATTCTGAGTATTCAATTCTGTTGCAAAGCAACAATATTGTGAGTTTGCTTAGAAGCGAATGCCATCCTGGCTGGGATGCTGGGATGCTATCTTGGGCTTTATCTTTAGAAAGAAAATATTTATTTAGAGTTGGGGTGAGGGGTGCATATTGAAGCGCTGACATAGTGTGCAGACTTGTCGAGTGTCTGTCGTGTGTGTATTTGGGTGTTTTTTTAATACTTCACTTCAACTGTATGGTTGTAACTAAACTTGCAATGTTTCGGTTTTGTTTAAAAAATGGAATTCAGTGCAACTATTCTTTGCATATTGCTGTTTTTCAGGTGTATGTTTGCCAGGTGGGGCTTGGAGCACTTAATGAGAGATCATAACCGGTAGAATCAAAGGAAAACTGATCTCACTTCTTCCAGCTCCTGCCCCTACCCAGGAGTGGGGGTTTCTAACATAGCGTGCAGCTGTGAAGAATACTGGGGAAAGAGAAATCTTCTTAACTTAAGAATCTAAAGCAGTATATCACACTCTTGAATAAATAAAAATTTTCTCCTCTGTTTTCTCCTCTTGAAATATTTTCTGTTTTTTTAAGACTTGATTTTTGATTTACTTATAAAAGTTTTAGCGTTAATTCTCTTACTGCTCCACTGCTTTTAACATCTTTAACATCCTTTTTAAATTAGTGGAGAAAATAGTTTTTCTAAGGTTCCCTTGTTATCAGAATGAATATATTTTAACATCTTAGTCTTTGCTTCAGTAGTAGTAAAATTAAATCCCCGTGCTGCTTTGTGAGGAAACGCAGTGTCAGACTGGCAAAAAGATGGTGTTGACTTAAGTGTGTTAAAGGCACTCGGTATCTTAAGAGATTTCTGAGGAGGAATGTAATGCAACATAAACGCTTTTAGTTGCTGCAGATCTTGGATTTGCTGTTGTTATGTTAGACTCCTACAGTCTCTGTTTCGTTATCTACTGTAACTCTGCAATAGTTCCTGGGATGTCTTTGGTAAGAGTACAATAAATAAAAGGTTATGCTTTCTTTTAAAAGTTACTAATATAAAGGGGTTCTACAGGGCGCTCTCTCTCTCTGCAAACTACCTTATTGATCTCAAGATCTTTTATTAACTTCAGCACTGCTAATTGCAATTTGGTGACTGTTGCAAACCTTGTCCATCCTCAGCTGCAGAATGCACCTCTGGGGGCCTTTTCTTTAGCTAGGCTGAGGCATGAAGTTTGCCTAGAAGTTTGAGCCTAGCTTGCACATTTTTCTGCCTTTGTGGAGGATTGCTGAGGCTTCCCTAAGACTTAGGACACAGGGCTTGTTTATTTTAATGCTTATTTTCTCACCCATCCACCCTTGACATAAGTAGCTTTGCTCCCAAAGTTTTAGAAGTCCTCTTGCAAACCGGAGTAAAAATAATAGAACTTAATCTTGTATTTTAAGTTTGAATTTTGAGTTCAACCTCTGATCAGTGGTTGTTTTCGTGAGAGTTTGTGTGTGACTTGTGTTAATGCTGATTGGATTATGGGGACTGCCCTTAGTGTTAGCAATTGCTGCTGCTTTGGTACTGCTTACCCTGATGCACGTGTGTTCATTCATCATGGAAAGGTATTTGAAACAATTATGTTAATTTTATGTTGCTTTAAATAACTTCTTATGCCGTTTTTATTATTGAAATAGGATAAGGGAATTTACCCCTATATTGCTAGGTTTTCATGTTCTCTTTCCTTCCCGGTACCCCTTGACTTGATTCACGGGTTCCTGTGGGGATTGGTAAGGTAGTGGATAGGCTGAAGCCATTTGGAACCCTAATTGCAGCTTTCTGATTAGTCTCACAGTTGGAGCGTGTTTTTAATGAACCCTCTGTGTTTGTGTGACTCACGGATGAGAGTCCTGGATTGCCCAAGAAGGGGAGAAGGGTTATGTACTGGGCATGTTTGCAGGAGTGCTCCTTTCCTCAAAGAGACGTGATGTAAAATGCTTCCAGCTGCCAAGAACAAGTGGTAGAGTTGATCCAAAGCCGTTTGTAAACACTGTGTAACCCCTTCCTAGATACCCAGGCAGAGAGAAGAGTGCAGTTAAAGGTAAATTGGAATTGAGTTTGCAAGGGTCATCCTTGTGCCCTGGCTCTTTGCTGCTGCTGAAAGGGCTTTATTTTTCCCCTTGCTTTTCCTAGCAAAGACATTAGAGAGGCTTGAAACGCCAGTCACCTGGCTTCAGGTTTGAATGTTTATGTAACAGATCTAGGTAATTTCTGACTTATTTGATCCCTTGTGATGTTTTAGCTTGTCTGTAAATAAAGAAGCTGTTGGGACTCCTGGATAGAGCTGCTGGTCCCTCTAGGGCTGTGGGGTTGGAGTTGTAGGTGCTGACAGTTTCTGCTTAGGCTTCAGGCATTTGAGATGCAAGAGATTCACTCCTCGGCGCAGCTGCTTTGTAGTTGCTCCCACACTGCTGTGGTAGGCAAGCTATTTGGAGCATGCTCTTGTTGGTATGGTATGATACAAATGTCCCTGACCCTATGTAATGTGCATCCCAAGGCTAGTCTGCATCCTGACTATCTGCCTTGCCTGCTCCTTTGGAGAGTGGTTCGAATGGGCAGCCTCCTTCTTGGTGATTCGTAGCTGTGCCTGTGCTTATGTCATGTGTCTGTTTTGATTATTCCAACTTTCCTTTTCCTCTCTGCTGGCTGCTGATAGTGTTCATTGTTTGGCAGCACCAAGCAAGCAAACATCAGCTGCTCTTTACTCTTCTCACCTGCCCCTACCACTGTGGTTGCGGGCGCTGCAAGTAACTGGCTCTTCTGGTTCTTGTGTGTTTGATTTCTTTCACTTCTCCAGCATTTTATGAGGGATGATTTGCAGAGGTTAATTACTGTGGTGTGGTTTGCATAGAAGCTTAGCAATGCATTTACCCTTTCAAATAGAAGCACTTAAACAAATGTCTGAAAACACTACAAAAACTTTGTGGTTTTAATCCTTGCAACCTGAAATTTTTCATTCATTGAGAGCATTAATGATACTTGTTTGCAATTAGATTTGTTTGTGACTGCCACCAAATTCCTTATGTTGTGCGTTTCTACTCTGCATGTGTTTACTGATGCAGAGAGCACTAATAATTCTACATTAAATTCACATTAGTCATTTTTGCTTTCAAGTTGTGTTCTAAGTACACTGTATGTGGGGCTTGTATTTTCCAGACTACATTTGCAAAGAAAATGAAGAACCAAAAGCAACATATTTCAAATGCTGAGAACGAGGAGCACGAAGACACAGAAGGTAATGTCCATGCATGTAAATATCAACGTGCATCCTCCAGGTCCAAGCTGTGAAAGTCAGATTTGACATGTATTCCGTCCTAATTGGTATTCTGCTGGCTCTGAAAACAGATACGTAAGCACAGATTATCCCAGCAAAGTGTATTTTTATCTGATGGGGTTCCCAAATGCTTTCCCATAGCTTCAATTTTTGCTTAATTTCTAATATCAAAAATGAAATGGAGGTAACTGTTACTCAGAAAAATAATGAATTTCAAGTAAAATTCCATGAAGAATTCTTTGAATTTTAACTAAAGTAGGAGCATTTCTAATGTACGTGATTAGATAAATATTTGAGGATGTTCAGGTGAAAGTAACTGTAAAAACCGGAAAACTGAAAGTTGGAGTGTGAGTGTGTGTAGGCTGTTTATGAGTGTGAGTGTGTGTAGGCTGTTTATGAGGTATGCTGATGTGATTTATTTCATGGAGAGAAAGTGTGAACTTCTGAGGAACTCTCAGGAAAGGAATGACTAAATGACTTAGCAATTGTGTAGGCTGTTTATGAGGTATGCTGATGTGATTTATTTCATGGAGAGAAAGTGTGAACTTCTGAGGAACTCTCAGGAAAGGAATGACTAAATGACTTAGCAATAAATAGGAAATCAGTGATGCCTTCCTTGTTTAAATAACTGGAGAGAGAAGTTTCATTTATTTTAATGAAAATACTGATACGATCATTCTACTTTATGAAATACCTTGTGCAAATATTTTTTTTCTATTCCTTTTACCTGCTTCTCTGGCCAGCACCTTGACTGCATTATACCTGAATACCCATTAATTTGCTTTTTAACTGCACAATTTTACTTCTGATTGTTATTCAAATCTACAATGACTCTGTTTCAAAGCCAGCTGAAAGTGTCAGTGTTAATACTAGGTGAAGAAAATGAAGAGTGCCGTTCCTGTTCCGCTGCTTTCATATCCTGGGAAGGTGACAAGTGCCCCATCTGTCTGAACTGCCTCCTGGAACAAGAAATCGGTGTTCCTGAGAACTGCAGCCATGCCTTCTGCTTGGCTTGTATTCTCAAATGGGCTCAGGTGAGTCTGGGAATCAAAGTGGTAGTGTTTGATCTGCTGTATCTAATAACCCGTTTCTTAAAAATCCATAGCTGTGTGTTCTTGCTTTGTTGTATGTTCTTGCTTACGCAAGTGTTTCAATGGCCAGTTTATAAGCAGATCGTAAGCTGTGTTCTGAGTAGTGTAACGAAATAATCTGTGTTGCCTTTCACTAGATACATTGCTCCATTAATGGCTATTAGAGATTGGCCTCCCAAAATGGAGATAATGGTGATTGTCCAGAAACTCAGCTGGTATAACAGTATAATCAGGTCATGTAATGTATACTTTGTAATAATGCAGTGGCATGCTTTATATAAGCATGGCTTAGTCTTTATACATTATCTTTTTTTGTATTGTTTTCTTTCTTTTTTTTGTATTTGTTTTAATATGTTTTCTCACTCATCTACAATATAAACTGAGGTTTCAGTAGATTTTTTTCTCTCTCTGAAGAGTTCAACTAAAAGGTTTTGTGCTGTTCTGAATCAGAATCGTTAATTTTGATTATAGAGATTGACAAATAGGCACTTGATAATAAATGAAGTCTCCTATTACCAGATTCTGTTCTGCAGATGATTCGTTGCTTTGCTTTCATTTGGTAGTGAACAGGAAAATGGCATCCTCAGTTTTCCTCCAATGTTCCTGGCCGGCTGCTCTTACAACAGGTGGAAAGCAGTGACCAGTAAAACATCCAGAAAAGCAGTACAGTAGGTTGAGGACTTGCTGCTGAACTTCAGCTTGTTCACACTGCCTGATAAATGCTTTTAATTCCAGTGAGGAAAGGAAGATCCTGTCTTTAACAGGCAAATTTATTTTCTGGCTTGAGGTACTATGCAAATGGAGTAGAAAGCAACTTTGGTTCCTGAGCTACAAGTGAAGTAGATGGGATGACCATTAGTGGTATCTGACAGAAGAGGAAGGACACTGGGTTCACTGAGGGAGCTGACAGCTGGATCTGTTCAGTTCATGAAATCTCATTCTCTGATCTGGTAGCTCGATTGAACTGAAACAAGTGTTTTAAACTGGTTGACAGATGTTGAAAGACTTCAACTTGGGAAGCAGATGAGACTTTAGAACTTGGATTGATAGAAAGGCATCAAGAGCCACTAGAGACGTGCTAATGCCGTGTGCTTTTTGTATCCACTATTAATGTTTAGGAACACTTGTTTGGAAGAGCTGCATAGTATTAGCTTTCTCTGGCAGTTCTTGTTTGATCATTAAATAAGTAATTATTGATTACTTAGTTGTCACTTAAGTCATTCTGAATAATGAAGACTGAAATTACCTGCCCGTCTAAAATACATTACCAGTTTCTGTTTAAAAAACAAAACAAAATCTAAATGTTTTCTTCTTGGGTACATTTTTTCCCTCCTAATTTTAAGATAATAAGCTGGGAATAGGATTCATAAGCAAAATAATGGTCTTAAAAAGTGATAAACTTGCTTCAGGTACTCTGTGTGGTTTAGTCTTCCCTGTCACTGAACTCCATCCACTTAAAAGACTTTGCCAAATGGATGCATTTTGATTAATTCCAAGGTAGCTTAGGCAAACAGTGAGAGCCAGTTTGCAGTTCTGCTCCCCTTTCTGGTTATGAGAGACTTCCAGGTGTGCCCTTACCTGGGGTTAGGTGTTCTGTATGGGCAGGTTTTCTTTTGGCAAGAAACAGCCGTAGTGCTCTGGCTTTCTAAGGAGATATGTGTTAATTTTAAGTGAATATCTGCTCTTTGATTCCATGAAGGGCTAAACATGTATAAAATGGTGGTTAAAGTTGACCTGATGCACTTAAGTCCTGATGACTAACTCTGAACTCTGATTTGGTAAGTTGGTAGCAGTACTTCAAGCCTCTGGTTAATTTGGAGTGCTCTATTTCCTTGCCTGATGAGGAAAGGTGTCTAACTCCTAAACGTGAGGTAGAGACTAAACTCCCACCAAGTAACTAGCTTGCAAATTTACTTTTTTTTAATATGCTTAAATTATTCAGTCTTTGGCCACGTTCAGCATAGTTAACTGCAGTACTCAGTATTACCAGTGTTGCTGGTAAGTTGTCTTGTACTTTAGACCATCATCTTGCCTGTCTCCGGCTCTGCTTCCCGGGGCTCTCCCAGGAATTATGGGCTGGTGCTGATCGGATGGAACATTCCCAGGGCCGTTTCCAGTAGGCAGGCAAAAACTAGAGCAAATGGCATTTGCCCTCTGCAACTTTGATAAGCTGACTTAACTGTTTAACTTATTAATGTAGAACTTAAAGCTGTGTTAGCAGCTCATAAAGAGTACAGGGCCCTTGGTGCCTAGGTCTGTAGCTGTTGGACACACATTCAGTGGGAAGGACAGTAGGAGCAAAGGGCTCTTTTACTGCAAAGGACATCTGCATGGTACATCTGCATTATTTTGCCCACATCTCAAAGTGATCTAGAGCCTTCAGGCACTATCAGTGTATTGTTGCGGTGAGGGAAGTAGTTAAAATTAAACTGTTTTGTGTTTCAAGTTGCTAAGCACATGTATTAATTCCTAATAAGCAGGACTGCAAACACTTAAGTAAGGCTAACGTGAGGGCATGTTATTTATGTATCTATGGCAAGCAGATATCAAATTAGCTAATGTCTCCTTGTCTGGTGCACTAAAGGAAAACTCCTTTTTTTAATATCCTGCTCAAAGACATCAGCCCTAAAGCAGAGTGCAGGTTAAATAACTCACCTGAAGGGTCAGTAACCCCCAGGCAGGCCTAGTGCCCTGTCAGTGACTGACTTAAAGGCAGTTGGCCCAAAGAGCTTCCCTGCATTATATTGTCTGCTGGGGCCTCTGGCTCATTTAGAAGAGTCATTTGAGTGTTTGGATCCTTACTCCTGTAGAATATGCTGCATGAGAATGCTGTCCTGTGGGTAAAGGGATGTGTGTATTTACCTTCCTGATCTGGCCCCCTTTGTCCTTGAGGACACGTGAAAGCAGCAGCTGATGGGGCAACAAGTTCTTGGTTTGCGGTGCAAAGCAGTGGGCATAGCTGGGCTTGCACTGGTGGACTGATGCACTGGGCTGCCAAAGGAACCCAGAGCCTAAAATTAAAAGCACAAAAATCTCTAGTTTGTGTCTCCAGGGCATAGATGATACATCTCAACTGTTGCCCAGAAAATTATTTAATCATATTATTTTAGAGAGTCTAGACTCATTATACTTTTTCAATTACACATTGGCTTTTTGTTGTGCAGTTGCTCTTGATGTAGTTATCAAGAAAAACACCCTCACACAGCAGGTTATGAATTTTAACACTGAGAGAGAGCAACGTGAAACTCAGTGTTTGAGTGTTCTTGAGCTTGGGTTCCCTCTTCTGATAACACAGTGTCTAAGGGAGCAGGGTGACAGCTTTAATTGCCACGGAATCTGCAGCTCATTACAAAGGATGAGCCATTGCATCCCTTCTGAGAGAGAGAGCCACCATGGCAATAGAGCTTGTCAGCATTTCATGGGATGTAGAAGCAACATGTGGCAGTTTTAGATAGGAAAAGAAGACTATAGCCAGCCTGAATGATGTGGGTAGAGAGAGAGAAAACAGATGTTTAAAATTGCAAGTAGTAAGGGTTGGTTGGGTAGTGAGCCTAGGATCTCCATTCTCATGTGCATTGGTTTATTAACCATCAGAGACAGATCTAGAAAAATAAGCTAGAATCTCTTGCTGCAAATGATGCTCTTCTAAAGTTCAGCTGCAAAAATGTCAAATGTACTCTGTTAAGAAGACTGGAAAAAAGTCATCTTGGGATTCTACTTTTCTTTTTCTAGAAATAGGGGACTGATGTGCTTTCTGGTGTCTGCCTTTTCACTGAAGGTGGAGGCAGAACTGTTGGGGACGCTTTTTTGTGCCCTCCTTTTCACTGGGTGAAATGAAAGATTTGGGTGCAACTTCTACAGTCTAAACCTTACTGTTAAAGCTGAATTTAATTATGAAAACTAGGTAATGTTTTGGTATTGTTCAACGTGTCCTGTAATAAAAGTGTCAGAATATACAGACTATGTTTCTTTTTTAGGACCTCATTTAATGAAGAGTTGAAAAATAGTCTTTTAGTTATGGACCGTTGTGGGCAGGAAGGGTAATAGAAGTGGTTTACTGCAGAAATACTTGTCACAGAACTCATCTTTCTGCTAAGTGCCTAAAGCTTCATAATACAGAACTTGATGAGATGGGGCTGCTTGACAAGTTACTCTGTCAGCCAAAACCACTTTGAGGTTACCTATCTGGGGAGCTTTCCTAGAAAGCCCCAACTTGAGCAGGTCATTTTAAATGCTGCTGGAAGTGATGCAGTTAGGATAGAGGACACTTCCTCTTTGAGATTGTTAAGATTAATGTTTTGTAATCTTGTAATGGTATCTTTGAACTAGTAATCTTGAGGCTCTCCAGCTATAAGGCTATTGAACATGGGTTTGCCTGTGGAGATGAAGCCACATCAAAATACTTTGAGGTGTCTTGTCAGAGAAGGTGCACAGAAAAACCCCACACCTGCTCATAAACAGCATTTCTGGGGCTGCAGGCTCCATGAAAACTTCCGTGCTTTATGAAGAAAAATGTCAGGATGTCACAGGTGAAGTGCAAGAATGAATCACTTCAGAGTTACCAGTTTTTGCAGGGAAATACTGAGTTTCACTGTCATGTAGACAGTGGAACACCCAAAGGTGTTTGGAACAGTTTGTTGGATAACTCTGCTGGGCTTTTCCAAGAACAGCCCTGTTAGGAAGCAAAAAAAACCCTACATCTCAAGAACAGCAGCCAGGCTCTTCTCATTTTAATTGTTACATTAAATACTGTCTTGTAATACTCTTTTCTGATTTAATTCTGCTTTTTAGACACCTATATATACTTTTTTAACAAAAATTATAACTGCATACAGTAGTAGTCATTTAAGACTGCAGTTTTTTGTTTTGTTTTTAAATCCCTTCCTCTTTATGTGCAATAAAAGTGGTAGCTTCTACTTGGACTCCTTTCATCTCAGTATCTTTAACTTGTTTAACTTTTGTTCCTCTTCCAAAAGGGCAGTTTATGTTCACTCTCCCTTAGGATGCCTCCTGTATAGAAGCCTAATCAAAGGGGAAAAGCTAAGTGGCCTTAAATTAGACCATTTGGTTCCTGAATCATGTTCACAAAGACAAGAGAGGAGCAAAAGGCTCCCGGTGACTGCTGTTTGCCCAAACAAACAAAGAAAAGACAGATGTTTTTGTTTTAACCCTTTTTTCCCCTAGCAGCCCAGAGAAGGGCAAGAGAAAATGGGATTTTTCCTTTTTTTACCCTTTGATTTTTCACTTTAAAGGCCATATATTAGCTGGCAGGTGAAAGCTGATGTATCCTTAGACAAATACACAACACAGAGGAGCCTCTGTCTTCCCTCAAGGGCCCTGGCAGTTGTAACACTTTAAGCTGTCACGTCTTTACTAGAACATCCCACAAGATTTGCAGTAAAATATCAGATAAAGTTAGGGCTATAAAGAGCAACTGAGTTGGAGTGGAAAACAGCATCTGCTGTTTCTAAAAACGTCAGAACCTACCCATAGCTTTTGATTCTTCCAGTATGTTTTTCACTTTTTTGATTA
This sequence comes from Nothoprocta pentlandii, assembly GCA_013398315.1. Taxonomy (NCBI): domain Eukaryota; kingdom Metazoa; phylum Chordata; class Aves; order Tinamiformes; family Tinamidae; genus Nothoprocta; species Nothoprocta pentlandii. The sequence continues at coordinate 37,507 of VZSG01000440.1, read as the reverse complement.
CTGTGTATAAATGTATGGAATTCTTAAACATCTGTCCAGTTCCACGGAAAACTGAGTGGTTTCCTAGTGGAGAAAAAATACTTTAATTTACTGCTAATGCACGTAGTATTTCATGTTTACACTTCATAGCAATGAATAAACTACTCACTGTGACTTAAACTTGGGAACATGACTTAATCTTCTTGTGTACACTTAAAATATAGAAACAGACTGTCTTCCCAAAACAGCTTGTTCTGAAACACGCCGAGTTGTGAGATGAGTTGTGCCTCTTTCAGCCTGTCTGGTATATCTGAGAAAGTACTTTACTGTGAGAAGCTTGCAGCTGGTTCAATAGTTGCACTGCATTAAGTCCAATATCTCAGTTGGGCAGCGCTGCTGCATAACTCCAGTCTAACCCTATGTTGGGTACGGGACAAATAATCCGAGTCTTCATAATCCGAACCCTTAGGGTGCTGGGTTAATTGCCTGGGCTGCTGCTCTTCACGGAGGGCACCACGTTGCAGGGGACAGGGGCGTTCTCCAGTGCAAGGGGGGTTGGAGGTAAGGAGAAAATCCCTCTCCTTTGGAAGCTCCGTGAGGTAAGGGCCTGAATTCCACCTTTATTTAACAGCTTGTTCGTGCAATGAGCCCTCTTCTTTTAATAAATAAAAAAGATCCAACTCTGGTCTGGCTGCTTTATTTCAAATTATAACCTGAATGTTCATGGATTGGGGGCTGTAAAGGCAAATGAGAAGTGGGGCACTCTTTGCCATTGGTGATGAGGAAGAAATGATCAACTGGAAAATTAAAAGGTCTGATTAATGAACAAGAAAACTTTAAACTTATGACAGTTTGTGTGCAAGTTTCTCATAGCTACTCATGCCAGTCTGTTTATAAGAGCATTGCATGTTACTTGCATAAGATAGCATATTTCCCTGGTAACTCTCTTTAGGACAGCATTTACACTATTGAAATACTGGTTTTGTTCAGTGCAGTGGAGTAGGGACTAGTGGACGTCAAATTTTTCCCCTGCTTCCCTCGCTGCCTGTTCCGAACAGGGCCTGTGAAGAACCCTGAAGTGAGGAAGGAGGGAGAGCATCCGTGTGAAACAGAAATAAGTAGTTCTCTAGCATCAAAATACAATGCTGATTTCCTGCGTATTTCTCCCAGAGTTAGAGCGTTGCTTGGTTGGGTGGAGCTTTGCTGGAAGCTTCCCCACTGTGGGGATCCTCCAACATGTCACTGTGTGATGTCTGGATCCTCACATAGTGCAGCCTTTTCCTCGCTGGGTGGGCGTTTAGGTCTCTAGGGAAAAGACAGTAAATCAGTGTTTCCATTGGACTTTGGATACATAATACACTGGAGACCTCTGTCAGCTTTGGTTGGAAATGGTCAGTAAATTCAAAAGTTGTTGGGGGAAGAAGAAAAGGAATGAAAATGATACCCAGATGTGGGGAGTGGGTGTGGACAGTTTCTTTTAAGGAATGTAAGGGGTGAGAGGGAAAAAGAAGAATGGAGGGAAAAAGAAAAAAGAAAAACACACTGGATGAATTCTGATTAAGAAATAAGTTTGGATGCGTGGGAAATGGGAACTGTCTTTGAATGCAGTTTCTCCAATGTAACAGTTCAAAGGTAAAAGGAGTATTTGAGCTTGGAATACCTGGAGCACACTCTTCAAAATGAGAAGGACTCAGTGGAAAAAGTACTAATTGTATTTTTTTTCTAGCTTGTATTTTAGCAAAGTAGTTCTTTTGTCTTTGGCTCCTTAGTAAAATACCTTCTTCTGGTATTTTCTGTTTCTTCCTGAAGAAGGCAGAGCCCGGAGCGTGGTTGATACACCGAGTATGAAGTGGAGTGGCACAACTCCAGCTGCTCCAGGTTACTGCTAGGAGCGAAATAGCGGCCTTCAGGGCCGTTCTGTTGAAAAGTGCTTTACGAAATGTCATTTGTGTCAAGCACGGGAGCCTGTTCTCTCTACAGGCTGCCAAAAGGAGCTGGAATGAAGTAGAACAGTCGAGCAGGGTTGCACATTCACCCGCCCACCAACCTTGTGGCTTTTAGCTTTCCTTGCAGGGATGTGGTTTCTTTCTCTTCCTTTCCCTCCTTTCAGGTGGCCTTTCTGTACTGTGTCAGCACCAACACTTTTCCCTTGTTAATATTAGAACTTTACTTTCAGTCTTTTTTGAAGTTACATCTATAGGAGAAGCTGTTAAGCACCAAAATACTGTTTGTCAAAGTTGTTCAGCTGCAGTGCCAGAATAGCTGCTGAGAAAGCACTAGATGTGAGCAGGGGATTGGGATTCTCAAGGCATAATTGAAACTGTGCTCATGCTTCTGGGTCAATATTAGAAGAGCCCCAGTGTTGTGGAAGTCAAAGGCTAAATAGGGAAAGATTTCAGTAGAGAAACAAGTGAGAAGTGTAGAATAGTGGCTGAGAAGGAGCAAGCAGCTTGAAAAGTTGCCATAGATATTGGTGCAGTAGCCCTTTATAGAGATTCGTTTGCTTTCCATTAGAAAATGCTGAATTAAGAAGTTCAGTAGCTGGGAAGTTGAAGGGCGAGTTAGTGAGTTCCACCACAGTTTGTGTTACGGAGTGGAAACCGAGGAGCGAGCGAAGCTGTTCTGTACCCAGTGACTGTGTTTTGTTCTTTTGTTGTCCTGTGCTAATATTTGGCTTTCCAGTGTTACGAAAGAAAAGGGGGGTTTGTGTAGTGGTGCGAAACTAGAGTTACCTAACAGGGTTTTAAAAAACAAAAGGAGAAAAAAACCTCATAGCTAACTTCCTGTGAATGTTTTTTTACTCTTTTGAATGTAACTTCCGAGCTGCGTTATTGTTTCTTTTGGACTTTCCAGTAAGAAAAAAATTGTTTACAAAACATCTTACTAAATTGCTTGGCCAATAAATGCAAATAGATGCCTAATGTCAGGAAGCTGAAATTTTGCATGTTTCCATCAAAGTGCTGTATCTGTGATGAAAAGTACAGAATGTGTTTTTTTTTTTTTTTTTTTTTTTTTTTTTTTTTTTTTTTTTTTTTTTTTATTTTTTTTTTTTTTTTTTTTTTTTTTTTTTTTTCTTTTTACCAATCCTATAACAGGAAAAAATCTTTTCCAGACAAAGGCCTCGTGTCCTATTGATCGCAGGCCATTTCAAGCCATATGTGTGCTTGATGCATTAGAGAATCAGATAAAGGTGAGTCCCAGCCTTTATTTCTTAAATGGCTGACATTGTAGGAGCACGTAGACCTCTTAGTCATACGTAACTAAGATTTGTTAATTTATTAATTACAGCTTTAACGTTTCTGTGAAATATTTGATGCTTAGAATTCTGTTAACTCTTCCAAAACAAGTGTTTACAGTCATAAAGCATAAAAAGTAGCAGCTTCTTAATCATCATCATTGAATGTTTTTTATGTGCCTAAGAAGAAAAGTAGAGTATCATTTTCAAAGGTTTTTGTTTTTCTTTAATTAAGTTTTGTAAATGTTATATAAACCAGCAGGCAATAATGCCCTCTTTAGCAGAGCTGAACCTTACCACTGCTTCTAACACACTGGCAAGAACAAATTCATGGAAGCAAGAGGAGTGAGTTAATAAGCCTTGCTCAGTCTACACTTCTTTTGGCCGTAAAATAAAGCAAAATATTGCTGCTACAGAGAACGATTTACCAATTAGGAAAATAGAAATTAATTGTGACAGATGTTGATTACTGAACTTGAAGGCGTATGCAAGAAGATTCTGGTACTTCTCGGTACAATTTTGAAGTTCTGGGGTCTCAGTGCATTCACCAAAGTGGCTCCCTCTCCTCTGTGTTTTGTGTGTGTGTGTGTGTGTGTGTGTGTGTGCACGTGGAGCAGGGAAGCGACGGAAACGGGACAAACCAGAGACTTCAGGGGCTATTTTATAGGCTCTAGCACCTCTGCTTTTAGTGCACCAGGTTCTTGTTCGAAGTGTATACAGTATATCTATCAGCATATCAGTATATATCAGCATTCTCTTGCATTTTATGAAAAATAGGTCAAAATATCTTCAAATCTGTAAACTGTGAAATTAAAGAAGCTATGATTTGAGGAGGTTTTAAGTCCTTTTGAGCTCATTTTCCTGGTAGAGATCTTGAAAGTATTTGAAGATGGTGTTTGCTGAATTTCTGGAGTGAAAACTGGCTTTCTTTCTCTGTGCAGGTTCAGGTAAAGAAGCAATTATGGGAGATAGAAGAGGAAACCTGTGCCTGCAATAAGGGAAAAAATAGCCATACAAACATGAGATTTATAAGGTTGGTATTGCTCTTAATGTAAAGGATTCTAATTGGAATTCCCAAAATAATAACTCAAGTGTTACTGAATGTTCAGGTCGGAAATTATTTCTCTTTTTTTAAAATTTTATTTTTAGTATATTCTTTCCTCTGTCATGGTAATATAGCTTTTTCATTTATTGTTAATGTAGTTCCTACTGAAGTTAATGATAAACAGGGTGTAAGGAACAATGTATTGATTGCATTTAGGTATACAGTGGTGGTTTTCAAAACAAATTGACAAATTTCTTGTTAATTTGAGTTAAGATTGTTTATCTAGGTCACATTTTGACAGAAGTTTGCAGATTATTGTACACATTGACATTGCTCATCTTTTTACAATAAGATGGAGTTATAGTCAAGAACTGATTGCGTTTTGATAGTTTTAGGTAACTGTGGAAATACTTCAGTGTAGAGGGTATTTTGGCACAGTTGCTGTAAAGAAGAGCTTACACTGATCCTCTTGTTAGAATCCTTCATATAATTTCAGAGCACTAATAAGCAAAAGACAAAAAATACCACTTCTAGTGGCATACTGTTTCACTGAAACTCCTTTTTTTCTTCTGTGTCCAAAGTCTTTTTTTATTAGAATTATTTCTCTCTAGTTAAATTTTGGGTGAAATAATTTTGAAATGTCTATCTGAGAGCCCTTGCATATGGCAGAAATTTAGGAATACACAGATAAAATTCTCTGAATGTTCATAATTGAAACTCTGTTCAGGAGAATATGTGGTGCATAGAATTCTTGAGGTATGATTTTAAGCAGATTTCATTATATATTATTTAGGAAAAAAGCAAGATACTAACGTGAGAGGCCTTTGCACCTCTCTGAAGTACCACTGGCTGGTACTTTTTTTAAAGTATTTGTACATGTGAGCTGTGACATCTTTTACATGTTGCAGTGGAATCGAGCAGAATAAAAACATTGATTTAATACTGATGTCTTGAAAACAGATGAGATTTTTTTTCCATTTTTAAGCTTTTTGAAGCATTATGATATTTAATGTACCAATTATGTTATATAGCATGCAAGTTCAGGGTTTCAATATCAGTCAATAGCCATGAATTCTATGTATATTAGATAAAAGTTCCCTGAAATAGGAACTGGTTTGAGCTCAGTGGATATGCTCTTAGCTTAGGTGTGTCCAAAGATATTACTGCTCCTAACATCTTCTGCTAATTTTGCAGAGGAGCTGTAGCTCCAGAGAAGGGGCCTTTACCAGCAAAATTAAACACAGTTGTGAAGAAAAAACACAGTAAGTTGATTTTTTTTAACTGCTTGTATATAATTGTTAGAATCACTGTTTTTATTTTGGAAGTTCATTGCTTTCCTTGATGAATCAAATATAAGTTTTTTTTTTTTTTTTAACTGCTTACATTTGCATGTCAAAATCAAATACCAAGGAGTAAGAGTTGGAACTTAAGAAAACAAACTTGCAATATTTAGAACTACAGTAGGGTTTTTTTTTCTGGAAAAATTGCTTCCTTAATTGCAGTCAGAAATGAAATGTATTAGTTTCGGCCTAGAGATCACTGCGTTAACAGGTTCTGCTTTTCAAGTGATTTCATAACTTACGAAATTAAGCAAAAATCTGAAAAGGTGAAAATTGCTTGACATGGAAATGGCTGTTATGAAATTGCAAGCATTTTTATTTTGCTCATCTAAAACATTTCATAGAAATACTGTATATTTTTCTACAGTTTATATAGTATCTCTATTGATGTGTTTTCTCCAGCCAAAATAGTGTTTTGTATTTTTGTCATATTGATGAAATTCTAATCTATAAGTTATATTTCACAAACCTCAAGGAGTAAAGGAGTATGAAGCTACATTTTTTTTTTAAAGGCTCTTCCAGATCTCATCGTCTTTAGTCTGGTTGAGTACAGATAAAAGTGAAGTGACTTAATATTATTTGTTTGAAAAGAAAATTTGAAGTCAGTTTGGAATGTTAATCTTGTGGTTTGTTTTTTTATTTTTTTATTTTTTTATTTTTTATTTTTTTATTTTTTT
>VZSG01000440.1:0-11947 GCA_013398315.1 Nothoprocta pentlandii | reverse complement strand
TGCTTGGGAACTCGCCGCAGGTCCTACAGGCCCCTGGTGAGCTGGGTGCTGGGCTGCCCGGGGAAGCTGGCGCCCAGCCGTGGGGCGGCTGGATGTGGAGCTGCCAGGTCCTGCTCAGGGCTCGCATGCGAGCCTGGGCCGTCTGAAAACAGGTTCCGTGCAGAGGAGCCGGGTCGCGGCCTCAGCCGCCTCTGGGGGATGATCCACGATGGCCTTTTAAAAACACATTGTCCCGCGGTGTTGGGCTTCACTGCCAAATCCCTCTGCCAACAGGCCTTCCATTTAAAATGCCTGGAGCTGCTGTAAGCTAACAGGGCCGTGCAGATCACTCATTACCCTACTAGGGTTTTAGTTTCTGACCATTTAATACCGACCTTGGCTCAGCTCACTGTGAGTGCCACTACTGCCCACGTAGCACTGTTGGTGCTGCTTCTGAAACACACCCTTAGGGCTTAACTAACATGTCACTTCCTTGGTCTGTGTTCTTTAAACTCTGTATTAAACAAAATATGACTGGCTGTTTAAGCTTAGTAAACCTTATGATATGAGGGTATCTCTTAAACCAGACTTAAACATTCTGAACTGTATTGGCATAAATGTTATAAGACTTTAACATACTCTGCTTGTTTTAGAATCCTCAGGCAAAGGATATGCTGTTGCCTGTACCCAAGAAGGAGAAGAGAAGCAGCAAGCGTCGGGTTCGTCTGGCACTAGAGGAACTCGGAAGAAGCCTCTTAATCCTGCTCCTAGAAGGAGGTCTGCACGGAACAGCAGAAATGGGGCTCTTGGCCAGTCTCAGAGCTCACCTCAGTCAGGCAATTCTGGATGCAATGCCCCTGATGGCAGTAATACCTCTCTGGATAAATCACCTTCAGAATTGGAGAAGGCCCTTCCAAAAAGGAAGTCTAAAAGAATAGCCAAGCAACAAACACCTCTGATTAAAAAGAAGCTGAGAAGTTCTGCACATTCTGAAAAATCTTCCAGTGATTCAGTGGAAGATGATGATGTTGCCGAGTCTGAAGCAGTTGCAGTGCTCAAAAAAGATCACTTGTCAGGTAATGAAAGCAACAGTACAAGCCTCCTGCACAGAAATAATGTGGAAGCGGAACCTGCTAATGGAGTGGAAAGCTGTAGTGAACATGCAGAAATTGAGGAGGCCACAGGAGAATGTGGCAAAGATGAAGATGCTTCAGGAAATGCAGATGCAGGTTTGTCTGTCCAAGAACCTCCAATATTAACGTTAGAGGAAGAAAGTCTGGAATTTGAAATAAAGGATGATACTGGAAAAAATGTAGTTATTAAGAATCAGGACAGCAGTGAAGATACTCTTGAACAAATGGAAGCAACGACCATTCCCAGGGATGAGTTACTTGAGCATACGACAACACTGGAAAAAGATCAGGCATTGGCTAGTCCTCAGAATGATCTATTGGCAAATGATGAAACGTTGACAAAAATAGATCAACCGAAAGTTAGCTCAAAAAATGAGTTGTTGGAATATCCAGAGTCTTTGGAGAAAAACTGCACATCAGAGAGCACCAGCAGAAGATCGCAAGAGCCTTCAGAAGTCATAGAAATAGAGGATTCTGAGGCTGAGGAAAGGACTGTAGTAGACACTGTAAGCACAGATACGCAAAACTTAGAGTCTGTCCAAGACGAAGAAACAAACAACAGTGCCTCAGGCGGGGCCTCAGAGCAGTCCTTAAAAGAGAAGGCTGCGCCAGAAAGTGAAGAGGGTAGAACTTCAGAGGCACCCGAAGTAGGCAGTGAACGGAAGCATTTTGGTGAAGATAACAGTGAAATGGTACCGATGGATTGTGACTCATTCTGCAGTGACCAGAACGAACCTCAGGTTGGACAGTTACCACCAGCTGAGGGCAGACATCAAGAGGAAGAGAAATCATTAGAAAATGAGGCTGGAAGCTATACATCATTTTCAGGACTCTCTGATGAAAAAGTTGAAACGATTGCTCAGGAGAAAGAGTGTCAATCAGAACTTAAAAAAGATAAGAAGACTCGAACTAGAAGATCTAGATTTCACTCTCCATCAACAACTTGGTCTCCTTCTAGGGGAGAGAGTAGGAAATCCCAATCACCATCCCCCAAACGGGAGGTAACCAAAGACAGGAGCCCTCCTCGATCACCAAAGCAGGAAACTGTTTGGGAAGGAGGGAGGTCCTCCTCTCGGTCTCCACAAAGAGAGACGTTCAAAGATGAGAAGAAAACACCACCTCGATCTCCCAAAAGAGAAACTCTCAGGGAAAGCAGAAGATCTTCTTCTCGCTCGAGAGCTAGGGATTCCCCTCCAAGGCAGAAATCTAGGTCTCGAAGCAGCGACAGAGATTGTCAAAGAAGAGATCGTGACAGAGAAAGAAGAAACAGGAGATGGTCGAGGTCACGGTCACGGTCTAGGTCACGATCACGCTCTAGAACAAGAAATAAGGGTTCTTCGTCGTCCAGGAATGAGAGGGATGGTCATTCACCTCGGTGGAAAGAAAGATGGACGAATGACAGTTGGAGAAGTCCCAGAGGAAATGATCGGTACAAAAGGAGCGATCAGGAAAAACAGAATGAAAATATTAAAGAGAAGGACGACGCAGAAAAACATAACGATGATCAGTGTTCCTCAGACAAGCGCAGAAATGACTGTCCAGACTGGGTAATGGAAAGGATAAATTCTGCTCCGGAGACGAGGAACAGAGAGCGCGACAGAGCACACTGGGAGGACTACCGGCATGAGAACTCAGGGCACTCTTGGAATAAAAACTTCAACTCTGGTTGGACCTCAAATCGAGGGAGAGGTGGCCGTGGGAGAGGGGGGCGCGGAAGAGGTGGCTTCGTGTATGGAGACCAGAGTGAAAATCACTGGCAAAACAGAAAACCCCTCTCAGGGAACTCGAGTGGGTCTGGGAACGAGGCCGCGAGGCTGCCCGACCCCCAGCCCTACAGGCGCAAGAGTGAGCAAGATTATTCCTTTGACACCCCTGCTGACAGGTCTGGCTGGACATCGGCCTCCAGCTGGGCCGTCAGAAGGACTTTGCCTGCAGACGTGCAGAATTACTACTCGAGAAGAGGGCGGAATTCGCCAAGCCCACAGGCCGGATGGGGGATGAGGCAGGAAGAGGAGCCCCCTGAGCAAGGTACTCCCACTTTGGGAAGTGGAAGGTAACTCAGCCACGGCTGCAGTGGATAGGTAACGTGCTGGTCACTGTCCCACGTGGAGTTTTAGCTCTTCAGAATAATTTGGGGTGAATCCCTAGTCTTTTTGTGACATGAAATTTATAGGTGTGCAGTCTTGGTGGGCTTTGGTGGGGCTCTTGCAAGATTTTTTCTCCAAAAAGGCAGCTTTTGTTTTTGCTTTAAGTTGCAAGATTTATATCCCAGTTTAATGACAGTGCGTCCTCCACTGAGGAACTGGATCGATTTGCAGGGAAAGCAGATCCTCTTCGTGGTTCCCTTTAGTGTCTGCCCACCTTTTCAGAGGAGGTGGGTTTTTCAAGGAGATCTGCCTCTGTGAAGTCTTGCACAGTAGAGTCTAGACATAAATCATCGTGTTGACTTCTATCTTGCTTTTAAACAGACTTTTTCCTGCTTAAGTGCTTCAAGTAAAAAGGAAGACTTACAAATGCAGAAACGTTAGCCTTATTTGAGCATAAAAAAATCTCTATAAAGTCCCAGTGGAAGTCTAACATTCTTGTGTCCTTTCTATTAATCAGCTAAGTGCCCTGATTGGAATAAAGTTTTAGGGAGAAGGTGCCTTAACTGCAGATGAGGTTGATGCTGAAGAACTACGAAATTGCCCACAGATGATTAATGCTTTTAAATAAATAGCATTATGTGAATTATAAATTAAGAGCTGTAAAATCCATTTCTGAAGACCCCTCTTGCCCTTTCCCACTCACTGTCTTCCTGTTTAATCCCCTATCTTTGTTTTCACCTTAAGTGTGTTCCTCCTCTGTTCAGAGAGGCATCCGTGGCCTCTCAGTGTTGACAACCCTCAGTTTGCTGTAGGCAACAGTTATCCAGCCTCTCTGGCCTTATCCAGCCTTTCACGGAAAGGCCTGGCTGGCTGATTGGCAGGCTTCGTGTCACAGCGTTTGGGAACGACTGCACTGTTGTATCTGTGCCCAAAACATGAATTTGGGGTGAGAACAGGGCAGTATTTTCTCCAGTCTGGGTGAAATACGCTGGGCTGGGCTGGCTGCTCTCGGTAAAGGGGTTTGGGAGGAAGCAGGCTACTGGTCCAGGTTATAGATCGGCGTTTTTGTCGCCCTGTGCATCGAGAGGAGTTGGGACGTGTGGTTCCGCCTGTGCTGTATGTAATCCCAGGGTCTGCTCTTCATGCTGCGTGCCTGTGTGTCTCTTGCTAGATCCGAGCCCGCAGGAGCAGGGCGCGCAGCAGAGCGACGTCGCGCAGCCGCCCGTGACGGCGCTGGCGAGCGCGGCGGCCCCGCCGGGCGCCCCGCACCAGCCCCTGGGCGTCTTCCCCTACGCCGTGGGCGTCCCGCCGCCCGTGATGCCCGTGCCACACAGCCCCTTCGGCGTCCCGCCGCCGCTGCCGTTGCACCTGCACCCCGGCGTCCCGCTGCTGCCCGTGGCCGCTGCCCCCGGCCTGTCCCAGGGGCCGCCGCCGCCGCCGCCGCCGCCGCCGCCGTCACAGCAAGCCGCCCTCGTGGCCCCGCAGCAGGAGGGGAGGCAGCTGCAGGTGGGTGTCACCGGCGGCCCCGAGGGGCCACAGGCCCCTGGCCAGCCCGTAAGGAGCAGCGGGTACTGGTTACACTGGTGCTGAGGAGGGGCCCTCGAGCGTCCTCGCTCTGCGCCTTGCCACGTGCAGCAGAGGTGTTGGTGAGCGTGTGGGTTGGTTTGGGTTTGTGGCTTTTAAATATTAATTTATAAAGGTGTTAGTGGGTGCTGGTAGGAATGAGATGTTCCAGAGGATACTGAAACATTTCTTCAGTGTTGTCACTAAAGAGTTTTCTTCAGTTCCAGAAATAAGACACCCTTTTTCCCCTTCAAAACCTGATCTAAGTTCTAGGCAAGACTTTATTCCTCACTCAGCAGTGTGTAGTAAGTGGACCTCAGGCTCTAGATATATCCCAGGAGACGAGAATTCCAACATCAGAGAGGAAAAAAGAAATATTTCAAGTCCTGCAGCGCACCAGTTTGTTCTGCAGTTTCGTTCTGCAGCAGTCGCTCTCTCAGCAACGTTGCTGCCCCCTCCCCACATTTACTACAGCTTAATCTTCTCAGTCTCTGAGAATTTTTAAGCTCTTTCCTGAGGACTTTCAGGCTGTTTCCTTGGTGTGTTTTAGTTCCCCTTTTGTGCCCAGTTCTCCTGTTCCGACATCTCCTCTTTGGGGCTAACCTGCATTTCTGCAGTGTCCAAAAGATGCTGCTGTGCTCGGGGGGTCAGAGCATCTGTGCCCCCCAGGAGAGCTCAAAGCAGCCTCTGTGTGTGTGAGAGAGCTCCTCCTGTAGCCACCTGCTCTGTTAGGAGTTGCTGTATCAGGGAAAGGAGTATTGGCAACTTCCAGTAGGAGGGATGGCCTTCCAAGGAAAGGCCAACCCGTGTGGTGGGTGCGGGATGCTCAGGGGCTCAGTGCTGCCTCGCTCTGTTGTGGGCCACCCACTCCAACGTGCTAAAGGCCTTTCCACGGGATCACAGGATGGCTGAGGGTGGAAGGCACCTCCAGAGATCATCCAGTCCAGCCCCCTGCTCCAGCAGGGACACCCGGAGCACGGGGCCCAGGGCGGCAGCCAGGCGGGTTGGGAAGGTCTCCAGGGAAGGAGCCTCCACAGCCTCCCTGGGCCGCCACGGGCAGGGTGGGAAGCAGCTCGTGAGCGCGGTGCGGATCTCCGCAGCTGCCGGAGAGACTCGTCCTGCGGCAGGGTGTCCTCTTAACGGGTGCCTTTCATCGCCAGGGCGCCGCGAGTGCCCCGCAGGCGGCCGTGGCCGGCGGCGCGAGCGTCCCCTCCCTGCCCTCGCTGCCGGGGCCGGCGCAGGGCTCCGGGCGGAGCGGCGGAGGCGCCGCCAGGACGGGCGGCTCCGGCTCCGGCTCCGGCACCGTGGAGGCCAGCGCCGACAGCTCCAGGAAGGACCAGGCGAGTCGGGCGCGCGCCGGTGGCACACGGACACGCAACGCACTGCACGGTGCTCGCTGGGGCCCACGCTGCTTGCTGGGTGCTCACTGGGGCCCACGGTGCTCACTGGGTGCTCGCTGGGGCCCACGGCGCTCGCTGGGTGCTCACTGGGGCCCTGCCTGGGCCCTCAGAGGAGCCTCTCTGTCTGCCCAGCTTGAGCTTGCGGTCGGCTGGAGCTGGTCCTAAGGCACCGCGCGTGGAGGATGAGCGTGCGTGGCTAGAAGTAACGGATCTCTGCTCCTCCTGCAGAAACTGCTCATTCAGGAGAGGGCAGCACAGGAGGTGAAGCTGGCCATTAAACCTTTCTACCAAAATAAGGACATCACCAAGGAGGAGTATAAAGAAATTGTGCGGAAGGCTGTAGACAAAGTAAGTTAAATTATTAGTAAAACCTGACATGAGAACATTGCAGCTGAGGTAGGGGGGAGCAGGGGGTGCCTGTGTTTTGGGGACAACCAGTGGTTGCTGGAAGGACACAAACATCTTTCGGGGCCCTTTTAGCTGCTCAGCACTAGCCAGTTTACTGACGTGATCGGATGGAGTTGGGAGGAATGGGGGCTCCTACGTTTCTCCGCTGGCCTTGGAGAAACCTGTGGTTGGGGAAGCAGGTGCCTAGTGCAAACGCCGGGGGAGCCTTGAAGGTTTGACTTGTTTCTTCATCGCGGCCAGGTCTGCCACAGCAAGAGCGGGGAGGTGAACTCGGCCAAGGTGGCGAATCTGGTGAGGGCCTACGTGGACAAGTACAAACACGCGCGGAGGAGGAACCCGGACGAGGCGGCCGCCGGCGGCGAGAGGAAGTAGATCCCATCGCCGCCTTGGAGCTTCATCCCACCTGCAAAGTGCAATCGCAACACGAACAGTTGACTGAGAGTTGTACATGACTGACCAGAATCAGGTTTTGATAAAATTATTTTTCAATGATGGAGTATATAATGCTTTGTTCTAAAGGGATGGAACTTCTTTATTCTTTCAACTTTTTAAAAAGAGCTGTCTAGAAGAGTAAGGGGTGTGAAGGAGAGCGTTGTTAGGGATGTGCGGTTGTGTGGATGCTTAGATGGGCAGCGGTGTGACCTCAGTCATGGAGAGCATTAAATTAGCAGCTTCTCTGAGCACGCTGGCTTGGGAGCAGGTATGTACAGTACACGTAATCAAGTCGGATTTAAAGAAAATTGTTTTTTCTTTTGATTTCTCCCTAATTATAGCAAAGATAATGTATTGCCTTGATGGATATTTCTACTGTTAACTGGACAGGCTGAATGCAGGGGTCGCTGTGTATATAAAAAAGCACATGGAGTTGTCTGAACAGAAGAGCTGTTCAGATATTATTATTATTTTTTCTTTTTTAAGAAGAAAGGTCCCCACAGTGAGCGGCAGCGCCCCGGGTGGGCACGCTGCACGTCTGCTGCAACACCAAATAAAGGAGATGCTGCTCGGTTGGTGCTTGTGCCTTTCCACTTTGTTCCGAGGCAGGGGCAACTCCTGCTCCTGCTCCTGGGGTTCTTCCATCCCGCCGGGATGCCGCCCTGGGCCCCGGGTGTCCCTGCTGGAGCAGGGGCTGGATGAGGATCCCTGGGGCTCCCTGGCAGCCGCAGCCACCCTGTGGTGCAGTGAGGGGCGCGAGCTCGGCCGCTTGCCGGCCCCGCCAGCCCCAGCTCCTTCCCCGTGCTGCCCGAGCGCCGCTTCCCAGCGGAGCGGGGCCTCCGGCACGGCCGGAGCTGCTCGGGGGGCTGGTGGGGCCGGCCCTGCCGGCTGCAGCTGCAGGGAGCACGGGGAGAGCTGGGAATGGGGGCCGGAGGCTGCGCTTGGGCTGGCCGGCAAGGAGCGGCCGCTGCCGGGTCCAACAGGCGCCTCGGGATGCGCGGGGGCCGCTCAGCTGCCCCTCTGCGTGCATCCCGCTTGGGATGCGGGTACGGATACGGATACAGGTACGTGTACGGGTACCTGTACAGACACAGACGTGTATAGGGGTGAAAACGCGGTGTCGCAGCAGTTGCTCACTGGGCTTGAACTATAACTCTCTACAGCCTTAATGATGCAGTTGTCTGTCTGATTTTCTGTGCTAAATGACACTGTGTAAATCAGAAACCGACACTGTGTTTTGTGCAGTCACGCTGGGCTGCAGGTTGGTTGTTTTCCTTTTCCCAAAAGACTCAGTGTTGCGCTGTGGTAGCAATTTGTATGATCTCTTAAACAATTTTAAGCTAAACTTGGCTAACACTTTCTGAAAAATGTAGCAGGTGATTGCTGGGTCGGTGGTGGTTGGTCACGCTGTGTGTACTTAACGTTATTGCCTTTTTCATCTCCAAAATTTTTGCATTTTTAATGGCCTTTTATGGCTTTTACTCCCTACAGTTGAGCCTTGCACCGGAGCCCCTTTCGGGAGCTGGAAACTGGTTTCCAAAAGGGCAGGAGGGAATTGAGGGGGAGGATTTAACGTGGGAGCAGGAGGGGCCGTCGCTTCCCTGGCCCTGCAGCCGGGGCTGCAGCTCTAGGGAGGCTCCCCCGTGTTCGGTTCGGAGCCTGTGCAGAACGGGAGCAGAACGGGTTGGTTTTTCCACAGGGAATTCTTTATCACAACACGAGCAGTTTGTTACAGTTGCGGTACTGACTCTTTAAAAATGCACTGCCTTAATGCACAGTCTCCCTCCTGTTTTCCAGGAAAAGCAGCAAGGTCCGAGGGCGCAGGTGCTTTAACCTTGTTTCTGCTGGGGCAGTTTTAAATCTGTGTTTCTGTTTATTGGAAGCCCGTGTCTGAAACGGTGCCCAGCGCGGCGGGAAGGGCCGGGAATCTCCTGCTCCGCGGTGTCCTGGGCGGACGCGGCACCGGGCGCCGCTGCCTGCTGGAAACTGCTCTCGAGTAGCCCCGTGGGTGCTGCGCGTGGCCCTCGCTAATAAATTCCCTCCACAAAGCTGGAGCGGCTCCGTCTCCGGCGTCGGCTGCGTCTGGCTCGAGTGGCTGCTCCGAGCGCAGCGTTCCCAGGCAGCTCCTCGCCCTTCCGCACACTGTTGTGCTTGGCCTGGCCCCATCCCGGCGCAGCCCCAGGCGGCTCCGGCCTCCCCCACGTGTCCTCTGCAGAGACCGACCTCGTTGACTGGAAAAAAGGGGGGCGGGATCGGGACCCCCTGTCCCCTGCAAGGGGTAGCTGGAGCCTTCCTGCTGGAATTGCCCTGCTGGAGTTTCCCAGCGGGAGGATGGTAACGGCCTGGAGGGTCCCAGCTCCCAGCAGCGAGTCCCTCGTTCCGTCCTGCATGGAAGGAGGGAGCCCGTGGTGAGAACAGGGGCCGTCCTGCAGCCCGGCCTTCCCCCAGGCAGGGCCCTGGGGCAGCGGCTGCCGGAGCTGCAGGGGGAAGGCGGGAGCGAGGGAAAACCCCAAGGAGGGAGAAGGGAGGCGGCAAGGAGAGGGGCCCCGGGCGCTGCCGCCCTCGCACACGGAGCCCCTGGCACGGGGGGCTGGATCCGTCAGTGGTGCCTCCCGCATCCTGCTTTGTGTCTGGTGCAGCCTCCCCCTTCAACGGGACCTGGGAAAAGAGCTCGAGTAGGTAGCATACACAAGCTGATAAACTCAGTAATTAAAGGGTGCTTCTTACTAGGAGCAACAGTTGTCAAAGTAATCAGTGGAACATCTATGAAAAATAAGGGAGAACAAAAAAAAAAAAAAAAGAATTAGAAAAATCAAGAATCCCAGTTAGGCACTGGAGAGGGCTGGCGGAGAGGAGAGGGCTGGAGGGGCAGCGCAGCTGGGAGGCTGAACAGGCTTGCACTTCAGGCTCTCGCTTCTCCTCGTCACGCGGGGCCAGGGCTCACAAACGGGTTTGTTCCCCCAGTCGTTCCCCTGTGCTGCTGCCTGCCGAGGGGGACCAGGGCCCGGCTGGCTGCTCGGGGTGAGGGTCTCTTCCCAAACGGCTGCCACGGTGCCACGGAGCAAGCAGAGCTCCCTCCCGTATGGACCCTGTGGAGAAAGAGCAGCAGAGCCGAGCGGCTGGAGACAGGGAGCCGGAGGCCGCTGCGGAGCCTCAGTCCTTCCTGGACACCCCGTGCGGATCGCGCAGCGGCCAAGTGCCTGTCTCTGCACAGGACGCGGCACCCCGCGGGAGGGCGAGCGAAATGCCCGTGTGCGCCCACGCACCCCACGCCGGCCCCGGCTGGGCTGGGCTGGACTGGGCTGGGCTGGGCTGGGCTGCTCTGGGCTGGGCTGTGCTGGGCTGGGCTCTGCTCTGCGGCGCTGCCGCCGTGAGAGGCGCTGCCCGGAGCACTAACTGCACGCACGAGGGGGCCGCTTAATTCCGGATACGTACCCGCGCTGGAATCCCTAGCGAAGAGCTGGGCCTTTCGTGGCTGCGGAGGCTCCGGCGCTGGCTCAACAGGATGCTGCAGATTTAGGTCAAAGCAGAAAGTCTTCCTGACCGGCCCTGGGTCACCGAAGGCCGCAGGAAGTTTCACTCCCCCTTGTTCTAGTGAGCATCGGCTTCCTCTGAAAGAGCCAACAGCGAAGGAAACCCGGCACACACAAACAGAGCTCCTGGCTGCTCGAGATTTCCTAGGTAGCCAACACAGCACAGCACAGGAGTAGGCATCCCTCTAAATTACAGTATATTTTTTGCCCTTTACTTTTTGCTCCGGAACCCAATGGCCAAACTTGGGTACTTGGGCTGCCGTAAAGGGGGGGAGGCTTGGAGGCAGGGGGCTGAAGTTCCAGCCGCTCTGCACCCCCGCAAGGGCATTTCACAGAGGTCCCGTGAAGCGGCCCGGCCCACCTGGTGCACCGTGCGCCCCCGCCGCGTGCGCTCAGGCTGCTTCTGGTACCAGGAGCAAACCCGGGCGCCCGCGCGCCCGGGGGGCTGTGCGAGGGACACTGCCCCACTGCCTTCCAGGGCTGCTCCGTGCCGCGCTCTCGTCCGTGGGTCTGTGCCTTGTCCAGGTTACACTTCCTGGGAGCAGTCAAACAGCTCGCTGCACTTGCAGGCTCTGCAGCCCAGCAAATCCTTCTTCCTCTCTGGAAAAGAGAGCAGACATCACGCGAAGTGATTGATCAGCCCCAGGGCCATCAGGCAGCGGCAACCGCACCGCGCTAGCAGGGAGCCTCCGGTTCCCACGGAAGCAGCAGCTGGAAGTTCAGATTTATCACAGCCTCTCTCAGGGCAGGTTGCAGAGCAGGGGCCGCAGCGGCGCCCGCCGCCCCACACACCCCCGCTGTGGGGCTGGGCCAACCCCCCTGAGCTGTCAGTGCCGGGGCTGCAGGGAGAGCGCGGCTACGCAGGGCCTCGATGCAAAAAGAGAATAAAAAGAGAATAAAAAGAGAATGAAAAGGCTCCGTGTTCTGGTTTTCCCACAGTCCAGCCTCTCTGTCACTTGTTACTGTCCCTCGGACACGTGGGACGCCCGCAGCTGGAAGCAGGAACACAGCGGGTGCTGCCTCCCACCCCACGCACAGGCCTCGGCTCTGGGGCTCCTCCAGGCGCCTCCTTCTCCCGCCGCGCCTGGGCACCCTGCGGAGCCTCCGCGCTCGGAGCCTCCGCGCTCGGAGCCTCCGCGCGGAGCCGGTGACGGCCCAGCCCAGGGCACCTCTCAGCGCCGCGGTGCCAGGGCCGGGTGCTTCCTGCAGGACACGTGCACGGGTGTCCTGTGCCGCCCGCGGGACGAGCTGCGACAGCGGGTGAAGGCGCCGCCGGCTGCGGCTCAACCACCCCTAGGAGCACGCTGAGCCCAGCCTAGAGCACGTTGGGCGCAGCCTGGAGCACGATGAGCCCAGCCTGGAGCACGCTGAGCCCAGCCTGCAGCACGATGAGCCAAGCCTGGAGCACATTG
>VZSG01000439.1:624492-640466 GCA_013398315.1 Nothoprocta pentlandii | reverse complement strand
CTCAACATAACATTCCTGAAGGCTGCATCCGAAAGGGGAGGTAAGGCCACTTACACTAGCCAATGGGCCTCTGAAATGAAAGAATGACTGTAAGTCAGTCATCTTATTCTATAAATATACAGACAGCCCGAGAGCCCCTTGAGCTCTCCTGGCATGTAGTAACTTTGTAACTGTGCACAAGAACCCTTAGTCATAAACCGTTGACCAGGTCTGGCACTAGGATTGGATCCAACCACACCCAGACTCCTCTAGAAGGAGCCTGGGAAGCAAGGGGGTCCAATCTGAACCTCGTGACTCAACGGGAGGTTATCCCAAGATAATTGTGTATTATCTTGAGCCTCCATGCAGTAAATAATAAGCAACCTTGCCATAGAATCTCGTGAAATCATTGTCCATATTAATAAATCCTATTATTATTTCTTTCATACAAGGGAAGTTCATTTTGTCACTGACCCGTGATACCCAGCACTCATTCCGTGACACTTAGTTTTCTCTCAGAGAGGATACACGCTAAAGGGAGGAGAGAAAAGCCCCCAGAAAAGTACCTACTAAATATATTCTGCAAGCTTCATCCCTTAACTTTCTCTAAAAGTTTGTCATTTGTTCAAATTACGCATTTATTTCCTATGCACAGCAGGAGCATGTATGTTCACTACTTCACAAAAACAATAATTTAACATACATCATAGGACTATTAAAGCTAAAAGCTTTAAGAATAAATCACCAAACTGACACTTTCCTACAACTTTAAACTAAGTTCGGAGGAGGAACTGAATAAGAGAATAGGTTCACAAGCTTTATCTAGTATTTCCAATAGACTCAGTGCAGACTTATAGGTTTAAATATTCCCATTAATATTGATTTGCAGGAAGATCAAGAAAAACAATGTCATTAAAAAGACAGAAGCATAATTCCAATTACAGTCATTTGTAACAGAATTGTAACATTACTAAAAGCTACAGTCTTCGGTTAGAGACGCACAGTAGTGATTTAAGTCTGCTGAGAAGATAAATGGGGAAAAAAAGGAAAAGAAAAGCCTGTGTCATTGCTAAAAAGTC
Source organism: Nothoprocta pentlandii (assembly GCA_013398315.1). Taxonomy (NCBI): domain Eukaryota; kingdom Metazoa; phylum Chordata; class Aves; order Tinamiformes; family Tinamidae; genus Nothoprocta; species Nothoprocta pentlandii. Next base: position 639,408 of record VZSG01000439.1, on the reverse strand, counting down.
AGAACCAATAAAGAAGGTAAGCATTTAAGCAGCAGAGTATTATTCCTCCCATAAAACTGTTCTTTTTGAGGGAAAAAGAACCCTAAGTGTGTTCAGAGCAAAGAAAAGACTGAAGACCCATAGACCATGTGTTAGTCCTGGGTTCCAGTTCAGACTGTCAGAACCTTTTCTGTATCTTATATGTACATTCTAATTCAAATAATTATTGAATTATATGGAGTATGAATTATATTCAAATATAATTCAAATATTTTTTTTTTCTAGCAGTAGGCTGTAGAAAACAGAAAACTCCTTCTCAGATATTTAACTACTAGTCTAACAACAATGATGTTCCTCTTTTCACTCTCCTTTACTTTTTTCCCCTGTCACCTTATGCTCATATCTAGTTCTTTCATATAACCCACCCCTCCCAGCTGGAGAGTGTTTCCTAAGTCAGCTTTTATTAGAATATATTTAGAAGATGAAGGTTTTGTCTCTTCAGGAAAATATTTTTAAATCAGTACTGGTCATGGGACCACCTAGAATATGAATTCTGATAGGGTTTAGGTATGATTTATGTGCTTTCATAGGTAAGGTGATTTAATGAATTATCTGATCCAGTGGAGAAAGCAAGATGGAAGTGAAGAAAGCAAGATGGAGGAGTGGGAAAGAAGATATCTTAAAGGTACGCACACAAAATCCATTTATACTTAACTACAGCGTTTATTTGCACTTGTGTTTCTGACGAAGAATCTTTTTCATTGTTTTGATAACCTACAGCATTGCTATCGTGTCCTCTATCCTCTCTAAAACACTGAGCTAAAAAAAAAAAAGTGTTTTCCTTGTGTAATCCAAAATTTTAGTATTATACTGGGAGAACTGCAGATGGAATCTGTGGAAATAATTTTACTCTTTAATGGATGAAGAAGGAATTGCAAGATTTTAGAATTCAGAATTCTCTTTCTATACATTATGAAGAAAGAATTTTTAGACAAACTTAAAAAGCTTATTTGAACCTCGGGGTTATTCAAGTTGATAGTTTAAATCACATTGGGAAGCAAAAGCCTGTGCTCCTCCTAACTTAAACAACCTTAACTCTGTATTTGAAAGATCTTTCAATCATTGGTCACATTTTTGGTTACGGTAATTTTCTTCACAGCAAGATTGGGATCTTTTCCTGTGAGACATTTATGGATATATTTGTTGATAATGGAACTGTTTCTCTTTCTAACAGGTCTTTTCACATGATAAAACGCATCACAAATAGGAAATATACAATATACAGTTAAGCATGACAGCATACATTTTATTTAAGTTACAATGCTTAATGTTAGAAAAAATAACTTTTATATAGATATTGGAAATTGAAGCAAAAGTCTATGGCAAAATACATCTGCACTGTAAGTGTAATAAGCATTATATATACACAAGAAAATGAATATAATGAAAATATCTTCCTTTCCTTTTCTAATTCTGATTTACAAAATTAAGCCTTAACTTTGATGAGATTGCAATAACAATAGATACAAGATTTCCTAAAGTGAAAGGATTTTCTGTGGCTCATTATTTCAGAAGGGAATATAATTCCTTTTTAAAGGACAAGAGGCCCTCTATTTCCTTAATGTATGCAATGTTGCTTCAGAATTTTAGCCAAACTCTGCTTTACCATCTCATCTCTCACATTTACTTCTGCAGATTGTATGCCAAAGTCACCCTGATGCAAAGCAAAATGATTTTCCATTGAATTCACACAAAGAATGAAGTGGTAGAGGACTGTGTGATCCATTTCAGTACCTGGCATCTCCCAGATTGTCCTGTCTTGTAAAGACACTGGTACACTCATTTCACAAAAGAATCAGCCGTAGCCAAAAAAACATGATAACTAATCATAATTATCTATCAATTCTGGATGGATAACTATCCATCCATTCCTCCTGGAGGTGACCAGCATAAGATTCTTGGGTATTCCCTGGATACACAGGAGAAAGTGACACTCCATGATAATCTCCTCTGCAGATTATTTGGTCCATTCCCCCTTGCTCAATTGGGCACATTTGGAGTAGATTGCTAATTTTATGATTATGATGCAATTCCTCAAGTATTCACAGTCAGTGCTACTTTTGACCATTCCTGAATAATTATGCTTCATCAGCCAGAACCATTACTTACTTTTCATGTTTGCTCTGGCCAATTTGTTAGTACAGGGATCAACAACACTAACCTTATTGCATTGCAGATTGTGACCATTTCTCCTATATCTGCTTCAAGTCTTTCGGTCAATTGTTTGTCAATGAAAGGACTTCTCTACTTCTAAAGAGCTTAATTACTTTATTACTCCTTAGCAAGGCAAGTTATCAAAAACTTTTTGGAAATTCATGTTTACTATTATGAGAGTCATTGACAAGTTCATTGACATTGCTAAAGACCTCTGTGAAATGTGTGAGTATGACTTCATTCTACAAAAGCTGTGTTGACCATTTATCATTATATCACTTATGCAGTCCTTGAACTCTTCTGACTGGTTTGATCACTGCAAAAGTGAAATGCATTCACTGATCTGTATTCCTAAAGACCTTTATACAAATGATGCTGCATTTACCATCTGCCTTTTCCTCTGGCTAATTTAAATATTCGGTTATACAACACAGTTACCATGATGGCAATTGCCTGTTAAGTTTCTTCAGAATTTATGAATAAAAGGATCTATTCCTTGCTGCTTATTACTTCTATTATTACAATGGATTACCTTCTTCTAATAATACTTCAGCATGAGAAAATTTCTCATATTTGTTCAACTGTGTTAAACTTTCTAAGTTCCTTTAAAGTGAACAGGTACAAAAGCATCTCATTTAGCTCTTCAGCTATGGCATTTGCCTTCCTTGGGTGTACCTTTTATAACTCATTATCCATCAGTGTTAGAAAAGCATTTATAGGTTTTAATTGAATAGAAAGTGTGAATTTAAAGCATTATATCAATAAACTGATATAAAAATGCATTCATTTTAGAAGGAATAGAAGAAAATAGAAGGATAGAAGGAAAGTTTTCCTTTCTATCATGTACCTGAATGCACTGATCTGAGATATCTCAGTAATTTTCTCTTCCTGATAAGACAGCAGTTGAGCTTCCCCTAAATAACAAATACACACATATCCCGAAGTTATATGAATTTAACCATTTACTGTAGGGTCTTGAATGCCTCTATAAAAAGAAAAGGCAATAAGTCTCTTTAAACTATTGGGACACATTTTCAAAAACAAAACAAACAAACAAACAAAAAAAAAAACATTGTATGAGCATTTACTCATTTAATTTGGCCTATTTCTGATCCTTTTTGTGGTGATTATACATTGTCTGTAGGATTACTTCTGATTATATGGTATGCAATTGTGTCATTTTTGATTTCTTCATCCTGTCAGCCATTTTCTGTTCTCTGTAGTAGAAACTTGCAACCTTCATTATTTCCTTTCTTCTTTATGCAAAACCTAAATGGCTTTATTCTAGTTAAAAAAAAAAAAAAAAAAAAAAAAAAAAAGAGAGAGAGAGAGAAAAGATATAACGTGTTATCAATGAATGGCATAAAATCACAAATGTTAAAGTTTAAGGTGATCTCTTTGAGCTCATCTAGTCTGATTTCTATGTGAATAAAGGATGCAAGACTGAACACTTTTATCCCTTTGGTGATGTAAGTAATACTATAGGTATCACTAAAATACACTATACAAGACTAAAATATATTTCCTAGAAAGTCATAACTTAAAAATTTGATTAGAAATAGATGCAATGTACTATAAGTAATAATTTAAAGGGAAAGTTTTGGGATTTTTTGCTCATTTTTTGAATTCCACTATTGTATCTTCTACAGCAAAAAGACTAGAAAGTCTCTTCCACCCTCACCCCCAATAAAAGCATGTTAGATTAAAATGAAAGGGACAGCAGTATCTAGAGGCTAAAATTGCCCTGTAATATATAAATACCATATTTTAAACTACTAATTTGGTTCCTCTTCTCCATGATTCTCACTGGTGTTGGAAAGTCAACTATTACATAGCACCTGTGGTTCAAACTTGATTATCTATATATCTCATCATAATTTACAAATCAGAGGTTCTGCTGCTTTCACCTGAACAGCTCTACCTGTATGCATACTAGATGTGGCTCCAAAAGAATCACGGTAAAGTCTGTTTTTTTTCATCAAGAAGTGCAGCCAGAAGAGTCTTGCTATGAGATTACTTACTCCCCTAATTTACAAGTATCATCCAGAATAAAGAAGACTTCTCTGAAGTCTCTGCTTTCTATGAGAAAATCTACCAATGTCCTGTTGCGGGCCTGGAATGTTACTGAGGAAAAAAGGCCTCACTTTACACAATTTCTGTAAAGCTTTTCAATTTGAGATTCCTAACAGGACAGAAACACCATCAATGCTGAAAATGGTATTTACAAGTCAAAAAGGGTACAAGTAAGACACACCAAATATAACATTTTATTTTACATTTTAAACCTTCTGAGTTGGGTAGTACAAACATTCTTGTATTTGCTTAGATATATGTTAAAAATGATTTCATGTATGTTCAAATAATGCAATGGCTTAATTTAAGTCAGGGGTCTCCAAACTTCGTTTAAGAAAACACTTTCTTACATGTAATGTATTCATAAAGTCCTTAAATAGTGGTGTCTATTTTACTTATGAATAATGAGACATAATCATATCTGGCAGGAAGATTTACAAGAATACAGACATATACGATGACAGATGTAACTATCTGCTTCTCTTCCTTTATTAATAAACTGTTGTACATAACAGCTAGCTGTGTAAGATAGGTCTGAAATACAGTTAATACTGCTCATGGACACACTGCTCTGAGACTGCTTCTTTAGCTATGGTGGCCAGATAGTCCCAGTTCCCATGTATGACTCTGTGAGACACTTCCTCCAAATTCTCAGGAACTTGTTCTATCTTAATTTCTCTTAGAGGATTAGAACTAGAATGATATGCTGCCTGATGTCTTAGAGTAAGCACATTCAAATTATCATAACTCTTGTAATAAATAAACCTGGTGCATCAGCATAACAGTTATACCATCCTGTCAGTGAATACCATAATAATATGCTCCAAAAGGGCCTTCTTTGCTTTTGAAATATTCAGAAGTCCAGTTAAAACAATAGTTCTTTTGGGAGCAAGACACTTTGCCTGCTCTTCACAACTTTCATACCCATCAGAAAATAACTCTAGACTAGGTCATTAGTCCCATCTAAATATACCCTAAAATCTGGCACTTACAGGTTTAAATTCTCATTAAAAGTTAGAGGAACGTAATAAAAATTGAAATTGGATAGCACTGCCAGTTTCCTATATATTTGTAAGAAAGTAATCTCAAGGTTGACTAAGCATGGGATGAGTATGTCAGAAAAAAAAAAAAAAAAAAAAAAAAAAACCTCATGTGACTCACAATACAAATCCTAAGAATATCAGAGCATGGTTTCCACTACCTTATACTTTCGTACACATATACTGTAGGTGTATAATGTTGCCAAATGCAAAGCTTTCAGCACCCACACCACCCAGCTATAAATGTCCATACAAAATTTAGTTAGAGAACCAGACTCTTAAATTAAAACTTCACAATTTGTGTGAATTCAGTCCTGTGGAATTGGGTGAAATCAGCACTTTTCTGTAAAAATTTAAGAATCTCTAACAACAATATACAAGAAATAACCCTCAAAATGAATCAATAGTTTTCAACAAATAAGAACAGGGTTGAGAATTTTGGTTCTTAAATTTAATCATCTAAACATATTCTCCAATAGTCCTAGATTCACCTAGCTAATTAGGCTTGAGCTAAAGCTAGCATTAGCTTCGTGCTAGCTAATTAGGTATTTAGCGTGTAGATGTCTGCATCTGAACTGGTCACTTTAAGCTTAATTTATAGTCAATGAGGAGAAATAAGCTATTGTAGGGCATGAGTCATTTGACTTATTTCACATATCTACTTTAGAACAAGATAAATCAAGCCTCCAAAGTGTCCGCTTACTTTGCTGACTGACTGGAAAGGGAGGACAAATAAAATACACATCTGATCAGATAAATCCTGATCTCTGAGACAGGTATGAGGACACTGGCTATGACCTGCTATAAGCTTGACTTCATAGTATAACTACAGTACAACTGGTGAGAGGTGGATTAGAAGGAGCTTTCAGCGCTAGTTGCAGCTAGCACTGAAAATTCATGGCTTGAAATGAAGGAACAACAGGAAAAAAAAAGATGGGAGGAATTGTCATCAACACTATTTTGCTGTTTGGCAGGTAGTGTTGTTCCCAGAGTTCACATCATCATTTGTGCCTATCTTTTTATTTAGTTGGCAGTATCTGTATTGTATGAAGCAGTAGAATCACTTTTATTTTTTCCTTTTTTTTTTCTGAAAAACATACATGTATCATCAACTAATTTCTATGAGCTTGAGTCAACTGAGCTGAGCTGCTCACTCATACCAGGACAACTGACATATGGACTATGTTGCTGTTAAGTGTTTCCAATAATATTCTTAGCATTGCAGGACAGGACAGACAGGAAAGATTGAAGTAGGAATATGTATCTTATCATGAAAGTAGAATCACTGATGAGATATATCTAAAGGCTAGCTCTTGGAAGAAGGTCTTTGGGTAGGTGAGGTACAAAAACAGAATAACAATTCAGAAGGGGCAAAAATATAACAACTTTAACATACCATCTGAACTTTAAAAACTCTAGGTCTTGCAGCAGATATGAGATTGCTGTGAAAGAGGAAATGCAATAGATGGCTTGACCCAAGCTATATACTCTCCAGTTCTTGGACTTCTCTAAGCTTCCTCAGGCCTGTGACGCAGCTCTGAATTCTCACAATATCAAATGATATGTGGTGCCCACAGGCAGGATCATATTCTAAAATGGAACGTGGGAGGAATGAAGAAAAGGAACTGGTTGTCCTAGTGGACTATAAGGTAAACATGAGCCAGCCATTGAAGATATGGCAAATTTAGCGCTAAATCTTACACATATCTCATGCTAGATTATACACAAGAACACTGCTTTAAGTTGTGGGAAATTATTTTTGCTCTGAATTTTTGAAACCCACAGCGTAATACAAGATGAAGCAGGTCACTATGATAGTCAGGTGGCTGGAACACACAGTATACAAGGTGAACTTAAAAGAAATTAATTTGCTTAGACTTGCAAAAAGAAGGTTAAGGGGAATCTTGCTGCAAATTTCTACCAAAGGAGTAGATGAGCCAGACTGGAGATGGAGACAGGTTTTTCTCAGTGGTACACAATGAAAGGCTAGAGGCGATGGTCCCAAGTTATAAGATATTTTGATTGGACATAAGGGAAAAAAATCTTTGCACTGAGAGTGCTTAAGCATTGGAATGAAGTGTCTGGAGTGTCTGTAGAATAACTACTCTTGAAGATTTTCAAAACTTTACCAGGTAAGGCTCAGAGTAACCCGGTCTAACTTTGAAATAAGCACTTAATTGTATCAGAATTTGGCCTAAATCTCTCCAAAGGTCTCTTCTAAACAAATTTTATTATGATTTTGCTGCCCTGGAAGCAGAGAATTTTCCTTCTGGCAGCTGTATCAGCTATTAATATTTCTCTACAATCCTGAGAGGGTTCTTAGAAAACTACTTACATAATTGGGCTGACAAAATCAATCACAGACCAATAGTGACTAGAATACTCTGGAACAGAAAAATGTAATATAACGTAAATTAGAGGAAATGATGAAAATTACTTGCATTCTGAATTTGATTCAAGGAAATAAATCCCACACATCACTGTAGCCATTCACTTAAAACATCTGCTCAGTAAAAACTAAAAACAACTAGGTTTTTAAGCCATATTTAAGAGAGAGAGGGAGAGATAACTTCAACCATCTGTTTAATGCTGAGGAATAGCTTCTTGTATGATCTGTCCTAAGATTAATTTATTTGTTTTAGTTTCTTGGAAAGGTTAATTGAATATTGCTATTTACTTACTGAGTAAGAAAATATCTCCTCTAAGGGAAATTTTCTATCTGCAGGATTTCTGAGATTTTAATGAAACAGTGAATAATCTCACTCAAAGAAGATGGCCTGAAGGTCTGCTTTGCTAATGAGAGATCATTTCATTACAAATGTCAAATGTATGTATTCTACTTTCTCACCACATACAGCCGTAAGTTCTCTATGCCTTGGATTTCATAAATATTGTCAGGCATATTTACTGTAGGAGGGTACCTTTTTGCTTCCAGTTCCCTTTCCAATTAGAATTGCTAAATAGTTACCTCACAGTTTAAGATGATATGCTATAGATTGTAAATGACTCGAGGGTAGTTATAAGATAGATAAGCTGAAAACCGGATGTCTGCCTCTTGATTGGATAAAGTGCTAGAAATGAAGAAAAAGTAATGCTTACTGAAGAAGGAAGTTGTATGGAAACAGTGTGTAAATGCAGCGTGTAATGCAGTGTGTAAATGCACACAGTATGCTTGAAATTTTATCAAGACAAATACTGCCTATTTTAATATCACAACGACTATACTAAAACCATATGTTAATGAAAGAGGAGAATCCCATCAGAAATATGAGGATTTGCATTGAAAAGTGGAAAAGGACAGTCTTTATACTATTTCAAATTTGGACATTGTGGAGGAAGCAGAGGTCCAAATTACACAGTTCATTTGCATCCCAGCCTTGAAGAGGAACTGTGTTCAAGCTTTGGGATTTAAATTCATTACTCCATATGGCAACCATTTATAATTTTAAAGAGTTGAAAGCATGGTATTCTTAACAATAAGGGGCATAAAGCTCTTTCCCCTAGGGCAACTATATAGAGTTTTATCTAAGTCAGGAAAATCCTTAAACTTCAACTGTACAAAATTCTTTGGCAATTGATAATTTCACTAAGAATTAGCTCTTTTTAAATTATTACCTAAATAGTGCCAGAGAGAATTTGCCAATTTTTGCATGTCATTCCTTCAGTTGGAATGACTCCCAACAGTGCTGTTAGGAAACTTTCCCGAAAAAGGCAGCCAAGTTATACCACACACAAGTTCAAAGAGAAGCTTAAATATAAAAAGAGAGAAGAAACAAGAACTTTATACTCTTTTTATTCATCTGTTTTTAGTCATCTGTAAATGACTAAGTGACTGATGTCATGTGTTTTTAGTCATCTGCAAAATTAGCCAGCATTATTTTCAAATGTATAATTTCCCCAAACAACCAAAAATATATGTATATAGTAGGTGGGACCTACTATTGCCATTTCTTGGTTCTCATGGATGCATAGCACAGAATTCCAGTTGTGCAGGCTGTTTCTATCATTTCTACTCTTACAGAAATTGCTGTGAAGTACGGAGCCTGGAATACGGTCAAGAATTCCAGCTTAGCTGAAATTTCACTCCTGGTTCTGAGGCTCTGAAAGCCTCAGGAGCTATTGCCTGAAAAGCACATACTTCCATGTGGAATATCTGGGGAATTCCAGGCACTTGGTCAATGCTATTCATACTGCCAGGGAAATAAATTGTCCCTGAAGCCAGAAAGATCAGGGAAAATCCCTCAGGCTGATGGAATGTTGCTGATTAGAACTGAACTATTATTGAGTTATTCTTAATTGCCTCCCACTACTACTGGCAATAGTGAAATGGAACTGCTGGATTAGTTTAATTGCTTCTACATAACACATATGCTACAAGGGCAGTTCTGTTTCTGGATATAGATTCCTAAATTAAGTACTCAGGATTTCCAATGAGTATTTTTAAGTTTGTCTTTTTATTTTGATTCACTATATTATGTTTTTCAGAAAACAAAAAATATACATTTTTAAAAAATAAAAATTCAGTTTCCTGACATCTTCTTGCAAAGCACAATTTTAACTCCTTCTATCAGAAAAGAAAGCTGGTTGCAGTGATACTTATGAGATCAGTCCATTTTAATGGACTGTTATGGATGTGCACAGCAAAGCAGTGCACAGCAATAAGGTTATGTCCTTACAAAAAAAATCTTGGAGCATAAATGTCCTTACAAAAAAATCTTGGAGCATAAAATAAGAAAGCAAACGCACAATTTTTAGCTATATAATTCCAAAAAAAATACAGTTATTTCCTAAAATGTGAAAAGATTATTCAAAGCACCTATAGAGAAGAAACTTTTTCCAACCAGGACCTATGACTTTATATAGCCTGTTTTTTTTACCAGGAAATAAATCTTGTTTTGTGGAGAGTTCTTCACAGGACATGGGGACAATCATTAACACAAGGCAATGTGAGCATTTTCTCTCTGCAAGAAGAACTGGAACACTATTAGAGTCAAGAAATCTTCAGTCTAATATCTATCTTTCACAAAAATCTGACCTACCTAGTCCAACATCAAGCTTCAGGAAAGGGAATCAGATAACATTTGAAATTACGACATTTAAATGAAGGCTGCCTAATGGTGTCTTCATCTCTACGGATATTCAGTGAGTGGAAATGTGGAGCTTGATTCAATTTCCTTAACAAAGGTTTCTAGGGTAATTTAAGATGTTCTAGAAAATCTCACTCCACCTCTAGCTATTCACAATGCTGTGGGATTATGCTGATCTTGTGTTAAATCTACCAGTCACAGAAATATGCCTCAAGTACCACAGGAAGCTCCTAATATCTTTTAAGCAGCTGATTTTGAAGCCACGAGAGGTTCAACTCACTCTAAGGGGGTCAAATACAGTGCAGGTAAGATTTTGGATCCCTCTGGGTAACAGGACATAGAGAAAGCTTCTGAAATGGTAACTGGAAACCTAAGAGAATGTCCTAGTAGAAGATCCTACCTGATTAAACTCATTTATCTTTAAGATGAATTGATTGTTTAGAGATATGTGTTTACCACTGTCATCTGCAGTATCCTGATAAATGTATCAGGTTTTATGTAATTTTATTCATTTGTCACCAAATACAACATATATTTTTTCTTCAGAAATGTATTTGGGAAATATTTACAGCCTCCTCATAGCTATCATAGATTATCAGTCTATTTTAAGTTGTGGTCACATCTTCATAGAAATTTTTGATATTTCCTCAATTAAAGCAGCCACTGGTGATTAAAGAATTATTCATTTATTGAGGCCTCTTTCTTCAAATTTGATAGCATATTAAATTATTGAGGCATAGTAATATAACAGTATTCAGCATAAAACTATTTTGTACAACAAATAATCATGCTCACTCTTCATTAGAACTGCCTCAGTATCTTATCAAGTATATTCTGTAGCTGTTGGTATGCCTCCTAACTATTTAATTCACAACAATTTCTCGTATCCCACCAGTTCTCTAAATGACTAGAAAAATCTCAGCATGCTAATCACCAGGAGTCCTGGATCAAATTAATATTCATAAAATTGATCAACCAGTCTCACTAGAAACTGACCTGACAGGAAACAGCTAGGGGAAATGATGCCCTCATATAATACAGTTGTTTCTATCATCAGATGCATGTTTTGCTTACATAAGAATTTCATTGAATACTGGAAAATAAACATGTTTCAAACCGAAAGATTTCCCCATAGCATTCAGAAACACTGTCTGAGGAACAGAGGATGAGAATAAATTGAACATATCTTTGTATTTTTGTATATCATTGCTCAAAATTAGAAAAAAACTCATAATGAGAAAGATAATTACTCAGCTAGACTGCAGCATGTCATACTTGCCTCCCAGAATATAATTATTTCTACAGTTTTCTACCACAGATTTGAAGAAGATTGAGATGAAAGATTCTTTTTTTGGCCATCCTCTTCATCTGCTGATCGAACCACTTTAGAAACACAGCCTATAATTGTAACTAATTATTGACTTTCAGTTGGTCTAATTTTTCTTAGCATGATTTTTTTGTTTCTCTGTGATTTTAACAGTAGAATGATTATTACATAAAAAAATTCTAGTATATTTAAAATAATTTATATATCATGATAATTTAAGTTCTGAGTGAATTGACAGATTAAAAATAGTTAAAGGAATAATAGATTAGATTTTTTTTGGAAACTTTTTTTCTTTTGACAGAGTTGTAGAGGTAAGTAAAGAAAGGAATCATAAAGTGGTTGCTGTGATTTATTTCTCCTAAGAAATAGAAGAATGAATATGAGAACAAATTTTGATTCCTTGCTCTACTTCTCAGAGAATATTATGACTTCTCTGGATGGACAACAAGAAACTAAAAGAAATGAAATTCCTAGTTAATGTACAATTCTGGCCACAGAATATAAGAACATACATAGAGTTATATACATAGAACTTGGAGGGCTAAACTGATTAAAAATTACTCCAAAACATGATATTTATAATAGTAGCAAAATACAGTTCAGAGCAGAGTACATGCTCTGCAAAACACAAATTAGAAGGAAGATTTTCCTTGATGGGTGTAATATACAATGAAATATAATTTTTATATAAAGGTGATAATACCTACATTCAGAATGAGGGAAAAAAGTCCAAGATCTAAATGAAATCAGAGAATAACCAACAGAATAGACGTTCTGTGGATTACTAAAAACAATTAAGTTCATGAGCAGAACTCCAGAGATAAGCTATGATGAATAGAAATAGAAAAGAAACTACAGATTCATAAAAAAATTAGAATGCTAGGTGTCCCAAAAGCAGCTATAAAATTTACTGCATTATTCCTGCTGCTTCTGTCAGTATTTTTTTATTATTATGTTTCAGATTTTGTTGCTAGATGTCTCTAAAGAAACACATCTGATATTTTACTATAAAGAATATAACTTATACAGAATAACTGTCCAGCTTTTATTATTATTACTGCTAATCTCTTTTTTTTTTATTTCCCTACATAAACTTTCTTTTTTTTTTTTTTTTTTTTTTTTTTTTTTTTTTTTTTTTTTTTTTTTTTTTTTTTTTTTTTTTTTTTTTTTTTCTGAAGGATTTGGAGAGATAGATGACAGCAGATCTGGAGAAATACAGCCTACTATCTCTCTAAATTGACTACTGCAATGTAATACAGTTACCAGTCCATATTTGTCAGAAGAAGCTGTAAGAATGAGGCCTAATATATCTTTGAGAGAGAGACAAGAAGTAGCCCGAAATATCTGAAAGGATTAAAAAAAATAATAATAAATTTGAAAAGACTCCTGGGAGCAATATTTGCTTATTATAACAATATGAAAAGCTGTCTGTATCTAATAATAGAAAATGTTTTGCAAAAATATCAAGTTGTTTATTTCAAAAATTTTCTGAAAATGTATGGTTTATTTTGCAAATGATAACCTTGAAAGGTAATAAGCATACATTAATATGAAGATTATTGAAATAGTTGTCAATAATGTTTAATGCTTGCATTTCAAGCATTAAAAAAAAATCTATTTTAAAAAGCAACTCTTTTTTTTTTTATAGCCATGTAGTCTCAACACATTCCTCTTCAGGTAAATGTAAGAATTTTCCTATTCACTTGACTCTCAAGCCTGGATACTTAAAATGTGAAAAATATAAGACTGACAATGCCAAAATAAATGGAGTTTTGGCATACACATTTAGCATGTGTAACAATTTATTGATGATTTCAAAATTTTCAGAAATCAATATACACTTATAGAAGACGAACATGGTGATGTTATTTCCAGATTCAAAGAAGGAGTACCAGGTTAAGAATATTTGGCAGTCCATTTATATCCTACAGAAATCAGTACTGTATCCTTCAGTAGGTATAGAGTTGTCTGTAGGCAAGGTGCTCGTGTTTATAAGATGGCTCACTGTTCTGTAGTTCCAGGACACTGGAGTGGTCAGCCACACTGATTCCAATTCAGATTGTAAACCCTGAGATCTTCCAATTGGAAACTTTTGAGACTCAAAATAATTCCAAAAACAGAACTACTTAAACTGATTTTGGATCATATTTTCTGACAGAAAACACATATTCAAAAGTTAGTACAACAGTCAGGAGCACAACATATAATATAAATGAATTCTGTGTAACAAACTCCAATGAGCCTGTGAAAAGTAGAAAGCTTTCAGATTGTAACAGTGAAAGCAGAATAATCTCACTGGGTCTGTTAAAAGTCAGCTTGCAACTTGTCAAGGTTTGATCAGCCCAAGAGAGGGTATTTGTACTCATTTTCTTAGGTTTATTCTTGGTAGTTTCTGTATTTTTGTGGATTTCTTTGCTTTCTGTCTTCTCCAGAATTGCCCACTCTTCCAAGTAGGTAAGGCACATAATTTTCTACCTTTACTTCCTTCTTTCCCTTGTAGTCTGCTATGTAAAAAAAGAAAAATATTTTACCAATAAAGCATATCTCTTTAGCAATATATTTTTTTCTCCCCATGCTCCTGATGACCTGGGAAAGTCAGTATTTATAAGAATAAGTTATTTAAAATAGTATCAGAAACTCAGGTGGATTTTCTGAATGGATGAATTCTGTAGTCATGTTTAAAAACTTAAAACCACTGGCACTTTCAAACATTTTACCATTATCCTATGCTTGGTCTGTAGCTATAACATACAGAATCACAGAATACAATAACATGCAGTTATTGATGTTCAATATAGTTGTCCAAAACAGCTAAGTACTACTGGAGAAGGAAATTATAGAAAAGGTATTTCTGATAAGCTAATTAGTACTATTTTTTTTTTCCAAAGCTTATTATATGTTCTTATGAAAATCTCAACATCAGTATAGGGAGAGTGAGTCATCCAAAAGTATTTTGATATGTGTCTCTAGTCTGAAAGAAGTCAAACATCTGAACTCTATAGACTAGGCAGAAACAACTTAAATTTTCTGGGAATTAAATTTTCTACTTTTTTTCTAGTTTACATGGAATTGAAAAAAATATACTCTCATAGATCTTATTTTAAAGTCTGTCACCAACATTGATTCACAATCTTGGATGCTTCAGGAGTTAACTTTAGTTCAAATAAATACCCCAAAGTTTGAAGATTTAATGCAA
>VZSG01000439.1:605059-623567 GCA_013398315.1 Nothoprocta pentlandii | reverse complement strand
AAAAAAAAAAGAATAAATAAAGGGAAGTGGATTTGAAATTGTGGTCTTTGACCTAAGTTCAACATCCCAGGAAATAGTGTAGACAGTAGTACTCTCACAGAAAACAGCTTCATCTTAAATTAATACTTTGGTGAAGAATATTAATATATGGAACTGTGTTTAACATTTTTTTCTAATGAAAATGTCCATTTTATTTTTTATAATGGCTGAACAACATAACACTAGATTAAATATTATATAGATTACTTAGAAAACAATTTATTTGTCTTGTCAATATGTTTTTCAAAAACTTTAGTTAAGTAGGTGAGTCAGGATTTTTTTTAACAAATAAGAAATAAACCAGATTTTAAAATAAACTATCAGTCTTGCTCCCCTCCAAGCTGACAATATTTAAGATCCCTAAAAATCAGGACCAGATATGATAAATATCAATATCAAAAAAATTACTGCTGTTCTTCCTACATTTTATTAGAACTTGATGCTGTTAACTTACAAGCTTTTGTGCTGACATACATCAATACTTCCAGTATTGTCTCAAACATCCAAAGGCATTTAAATCTACAAAACAGATCAGATACAATGCATACACCTTATTGGTATGTGTTGCTAAATAAAATGTTACTGATGTGGTTGATAATCCTGCTCCCTAAACGGTGTTTGGGAATCAAGCATCCCAGGAGTGTACTGATGTTGACTTGACTGTGGAATTAATATGTAAATAATAAAGACATTTGACAGATATAGAAACAGCCTCTAACTTTTAAAACTACTTTTTCATCATAAATGTTGTTCAGAAAGGTTCCATAAACTCTATCTACTTAAATATTGATTTGAGCTGTATTTTAATATTTTCATCTTTTCTCATTCTTCATTCTGTATTTACTTTGTTTTCTCTCTCATTTTCACGAGATTGGCTATTTTTTCAGTAGACAAACTGGGACAGGAAAATATCAATCATTGTCCAATCTATGTGAAGCCTTGGGCATAGGATCATCTTAACAGATATTCTGCAGACTGAAGATACACTTGTTTTTACTTTATTTGTGAGAGGAATAGTCTTCTCCATATATTTTCCATATTTGCAGATTTCTGCTTCTATAAAAATTATTTGTTATGTGTGGGAGTTTGTTATGCTTTTTAGAGCTTAATAAAGTAGAGAGCTTAGTGTAAGTACATGTAATATAGTATAGGACATAGAGCATAGGGCGTGGTGCTCGGAAGATCTCGCAATATCATGGGAGGTTAGGAGCATAATTAATTTATGCAGTTTAGAAATTAGAAATTAGTCTCCCAGTTGGGCAGTAGGTGAGTTTCCGCATTCTACTGGAGTATATATGCAGACTGAACTACGCAATAAAGGCCGTTTGCCGCATTCTCCATATTGGTGTCTGTGCTCTATGGCCGTGGGGTGAGTACAACCCCAGGTCAGTCCAGCTAGCAATTGAGGCTTGCCGACCCCCATCGGCAACAGTTATGTAAATTCTTTAAAGATGCAGTCTGCATATTACAACTTCAAACACTCTCCAGGCATATATTCTTCTCTTCTGAATGGTTTGGGTAAAAGTCCAAAAAGCAAAAAAAGTCCAGCACAATCTGAGTATTTTAGACAAGTGAATAGAAATAATTTTGCAACCTGAAACAAAAATTCTGTGAATTCCACAACTCTCAAACAGCCTTCTCATAAACATATACGCATTCAATAAGTTGTGCAATTGTCAGTTCTATGATTTTGCTAAGGTCTTTCTTGAACAATTGAAGAAAAGTTCTACTTGCTCAAAACCTTTCTAAAGAAAAGCTATCAAAATGAGCCACTGAAGACATCTCATACATGCAATAGCAGAGACTCATTCATCATATTTGATGAATGAACATTTCAGTGTGTTTATCTTCACTTTTCAAGAACATCAATAGAAGCATCAACTAAGGTGGTATGTTTAGCGCATTCCTGTAATTGTTATAATAATACCCAAACTATAGGCTGTATCTGGAGAAATTATCAGTCATTACCGGCATTGGGACTGTGTTGGTGGCAGGTGGAGGGGTAAATTTGGTAAGAGATGAATGCCCTTGTGTTCCAGTTGATCCTCGAAGGTTAAAGGGACTGGGGGTGGTTGGACTCAGCTCTTCATAGTGATACCAAATACTGCTGTAACTATAGGCCTCACTCTGGCAGTAGTGGATTCACAAACAATCTGTTGACTGTAGGTCCAATCACCTTCAAAACAAGTAGTCAAGTTCACAAATAGCACAATTTATTCAAATATAACATTTACAAAGCTTGTTTCAGATATCAGTACAGGAAATTCTCTATTATGGTACAGGGTTCTTAGCTAGTGGCAAGTATACAAATGCTCAATCATCATTTACCACAGAAGATGGGACAGGGCTCTCAACCTCAAGGATTCTCCTCGGGCATTGTCCTGACCAAAGGGGAGGAAAGGGGTTCAGCCTGTTGACTGATACAGAAGCTACGGTGGAGTCTTCACTCTCTCCTCCTCTTTCTTTTTCCTTCTTCCTCCTTCCTCCTTGCCTCTCTCTTCTATATCCCTCCTTAGTTCACATTTTATATATTTTCTTTTACATTTAGGTGGAGCTTGAATAACTGTAGTCACATTTACTTTTGTTATTGATTGGTTTAAAAAGTCTCTCAAGTTAATAAAAACCTAGTGAACATTCCCAGTGAGGAGTGGTCATTCCTTGGAATTGAGTAACTTTAGGGTTGGGATTGTGTCTTGGTATTATGATGAGATTATAATGAGGAGAAGTTTGAGCAAAGTCCATCGGAAGGGACTGATCTGACACCATTGTTGGCCCAGCACCAGACATCTTATCATACTGTGAGCCTTATCAGCTCTGTGGTACGACCAGGTTGCCACCTCTGCAGGGAGTACAACAGAGTTTGGAGCCATCCGTACTAATATAACTCTGATCAATTCTCCAACCAGGTTTCTATAAACTATGCAGGATATTACTGATTTCAAATGTACAACACCATATTATTTAACTCAAAAGCTATGGCTAA
Source organism: Nothoprocta pentlandii (assembly GCA_013398315.1). Lineage (NCBI taxonomy): Eukaryota > Metazoa > Chordata > Aves > Tinamiformes > Tinamidae > Nothoprocta > Nothoprocta pentlandii. Next base: position 620,545 of record VZSG01000439.1, on the reverse strand, counting down.
GCAGTTTTTTTTAAGAACAAAAGTGAAAATATCACAGTGGTTCAGACCAAATGACAGATAAATGTGTTTGATAAGGGAAAAAGCAAATAAATAATAAACTGGATATTTTTATTACTTGGTGTGGTCTCTCTCACTGAGTCATATAATTTAGCAACCTTAAGTCAGAGTTAAAGAAGCTTCATTTTTTGAAGATTGTACAAGAAATATATATGAGCCAATGATGAACAGTAAAATATAACATAATAGATAGGATATTGAATTGATTTACTGTAGCCAAGATGAATTTGGTAACAATATTACATTTAAGGGTAGCCAGTGCTCAGTCAGTCAAGCTCAGTGCAGTTATATATAATTGGTTTTTTTTAGAAATCCATTAATTTTCCATTGCTTTCATGACAGCTTTTTGATCACGAAGAAGATTCCTTTATTTCTATGCTTTTTATTCTTCAGATGTCAGGCTCCAGCATGCAATTATAAGGAACAGTCAATATGAAGTCTTCTCATTGACTTGTAAATATGATATACACATATACAATTGTATACATATTACATAAATATCTAAAAAGACTATATTGCTATTTAGCATGCTTATTGGCTAAAAGCAACAGCTATTATCACTAACAATTAAAAAACAAGAAAAGTAATTCCTAGCAATAAGGTATGCCATAGAACTAGTTTTATGTATTCCGGTTACCTGATTCAGTTATGTGATTAACCAAAATTTAACTAAAATATTTTACTACTTTAAATATACTGTACTGATACTTCAAAGGTACTCTTTTGTTCTCTATCATCTTCTGTTTCTATTTTCATCTTCTATCATCTTCTCTATTTCCCTAAATACTTATTATTATTACTATTATTATTATTATTATTATTATATTAGGAACTGACTTATCAGATTTTAAATAGATTTTTTTTTCCTGTTCTGTGTATGTACATACTGATGGGGAATACATTTTGATAAAATTAAGTTAAAAATAAGCTACAATGAAAGAAAATTCCATAATGGTCCATAGAGTTATATAAATGAAAAAAATTACTGAAATACATACCGGATTAATTTAAATTGCTGAGACAATTTATTGTTATTTAACTAAGAGTAAATTAATCTTTCATGCTTTCAGCTGAACACTGTTAAAGTACACAGGCAGATTATTAGGCTCTAACCTGAGTTTTAGCTAACTTAACAGATCATAAGAAACTACTGAATATATGAGGAAATTTTTTGGACTTAAACAACAATGTAGCAAAGATACAGACAGTGTCATAAGGATGTCTGGATTTCACAAGTGATTAAGAGAGAATTATGTAAGAGATGATTAAACTTCACACATAGCACTGGGGACTTTTTCGGGAGAAGACTCTTGCAGGGCCAACAGCGTCAGGGTGACCATATGTGTAACACCATAAAAAGCTGAGATACATCATATTTATCTGGGAGGAGATGATGCTGGAACAGCTTTTGTTGTGCCAAGAGCTCATTAAACTAGCAGAGAGGAAAGAATCCCAGGCTTTATTTTCTGCTCCCCTGTAGGCATTATACTTTGTCTTGAATGAGATGCCAGGGGATTCATGTTACCTAATTTTAAGTGTATTTATATCAGAGCTAATCTACACAGGCTTCCTGTTTAATCAGTGTGATAAGAAGAAGAAAAAAAGTGCTTTCAAGATATGATTTATCTGATCTGTTTCAGGATGAGTTGAATCATAACTTGAAAGTGCCCAAAAAAAAAAAAAAAAAAAAAAGGTCTAGAAAGCTAGCTGCAGTATATGTTCTTTAGTGTTCAATGCAGAAATGCCTCTCTGTTCAGATGAACCTCCTAAGGCTCAGTTTTTAAGTTCAGAGCTAATTGTCTGTATTTTCACAAATGTTCTTAGGATAAATGGGAAAGTAAACCACCACCATCCCGCAAAAAAAAAAAGACATAAAAATAGAGGGAAAAATATATGTACATAAAACAGCTGTCCATTGTCAGAGTCATTGCTGGAGTCTGACCACTCCCACAGCTGCTTGCATGCCCCATAGCAACAAGGCCAAAGCTGCTGTATGGTCGTCTTTTGGCTGATGAAACTGTAACCAGCAATGCGATGTTCCTCACATCTCCACAATGTGAAAATCATTTCTTGAGAGACAACTGAAGTCTTCTCTGATTAATGTTTGCTTTGAACTGAGAGCAGACAATCCACAAATTTGAAACATTTAAGACTGCCTGTCACAGGTTCCTTTTTAGACTTCTCTCTCTAAGTATAGTATAGGAAACTGATGTCATAAAACTCAGTGAAAGATCAAATACAAGGGGTATGGTATATATTTTCTTCAAATAGAAGAAATAGGGTATATATTTCCAAGTATCTAAATTATTTTCATTCATTCATTGTCATTCTCTTACATTTCATTAACTTCATAATCTTACACAGATACACATAAGCACCAATATATACACAACCAAGTAGTCTGACCAGAATTACTTGTTAAGTGGAACAGAAAAGGGATGCTGGCTACTGAGTCCCTATCATGCTTCTGGGGTTCTTCTTGTTTGGTAATGGCAACCCTCCTCCTGGAAAGACTTTTATCCATGTACCCATATATAAAGAACTGGCAGTTGCTTTGGTTCTTTGCCTCAGAATACTGCTTGCCTGAGCTCCTGAGCTTCTATAAGTCTTAGCAAAGTTGTCTGTTCTTCCTTGTTCATAAGATATGTTTGTACTCTTAAAAACAGCAAAAGGAACAGTATAGAAGATATGCAGATATGCTAGATATAACCTTTTTCTTCCTTTTTTTTTTTTTTTGAGATTCAGGCAAGGTTCCACATTTTCCAGTTATTAAGAACTGCTTCCTGTTTGTTGTCAAAGATCTTCTCAGTCAGCTGTCTATTTGAAATTTTTTCTCCTGCTTTCCTTAAGCAAAAAAAAACCATTCCTTCTACAAGAGAAATAAGACCTCAGAATGTAACTACCCATAGCTTGCAAGCATATTATACTGTTTTCTTACAGTTATTATTATTTTTAATTTAATAAAGACTAATTTTGGAATTCTCTGTCTTTGAAAAAACAGCTTTGAAAAAAATGTGTACATTAGAATTTAGAGTCAGACTTATCAAAGCTTATCAAGTTCTGACAATGAATAATTTGGGTAGTCATAAAGAAGACTTGTTTTAGCAGGGTGAGATCAAATCAAATTCTATTCAAATGAAATTCTGTTCATTTTACAGTGCCATATCTTCTGAACAGTGTTACATAGTACCTAGCTCAAAGGTAGCTGTGTATTTGTCAGCAGATTAGATCTATATCTTTTTGCAAAAACATGTACAGCTGTACACATCAAGGGAGAAAAAAAAATCTACACAGCAGTAAATTTTAAACTCTTTAAATAAGATATTTATATTTTATTTATAAGTTTCACATTTATCTATGACTTTTTGCAAAAGAATTCAAAAAGACTTAAGAAATTTTCTTAATGATATTTCTACAGAAATGAACATATATGTATGCTTATATTTATGTTCATGCATTTTGTGGGAGCATATGACCCTTTATGTATAGACTTTTTGCATTGGTTCTTTTGCTTTGAGGGACAGGTGCACAATCTTCCACAAATATTGCCAAAATGAAATGCATAGATTAATATGCACCATGAGCTACCCATTGTAAGAATTTGAATTATTATTTTTTCGTCATTTGTTCTCCTATGAAAAGTTGTTTTAATGATGGAAGGTGGGGATATCTTATTTTGGTTATAGTTTCATCCTGAGTTACACAGTGGCAAATTACTTGATGAAAATTGGGAGTATGATGTTTATAATTACTAATCAAGCCCATTGACCAAGCTAAGTCCATTAATAATTCACTCAACCTTATCAAAACTCAAATAGTACTATGGTGGCAAGTTCCTATTGTACATTTGGAATCCCATATGTCTGCAATAGTGCATATATTATTATATAGACTTGGAGAGACTTGGTGATGAAAATTGTGTTGGGATGAAGTGGAGTATATTTCATGTTCATAGACCTCCTGTGTCTTTCACTGACATAGAGCTACTTATCATAGCATGGTAAATGCTACACATAAATCATTAGCTCACAGTTACAAATTTATTACCAGAAAGCCTCATTCTGCTTCCATGTAACAGGAAGTAACTTGTTAGGTATTCAGGAAATGAAGAATTCCAGAGAGAAAGACTCTTCTTTTCAAGAGAAGTACTTCCTCTACACTTCAGTTTTTCCTGAGCATCTTGAATAGGAATTAAAGGTCTACATTCAAGACTATTCATCGCTGGGATTCTTCATATGTGACAGAGTAGGCAAATTGTCAGAACTGATTCTGAAGTCATTTGTTTTGCTGCAATAATGCCAATACTTTCACAATGTAGGAAGTTAAAAAAGAGGTACTGCAGTCATTCATGCTATTGTCTTGGGGTTTTCTTGAAGACCCTTCCAGAAGAAATACACTTGCATTGTTTAAAAGACATGGACTATTGGTAACTAAAAACATTTTAGGCTTCATACTGAATGGGTGAGAAGAGCTGTCTAGGGAATCCTAAGTATTGCCCATTTATTTTCTGAGCTAAATTCTCATTTACGTTATAGATATCTAGATACAGAATTAATCTAAAATGGAAAAACTAGCAATTCTGTCAGCTGCAATTTCTCAGGCTCACCTTGAGATATTTTTGTGAAATATAAGTCAGAGTAAGATAATGCCATACAGGACAAGTCAGTGAGGTCAGGAATGTCTCTCACTCCTATGAATATTTCACTGTATGCAGTTTCACTGAAAAAAAAAAAAACAAGCAAACAAATGCTTAACATAGAAGCCTAGATCTGTTTGCAATAGAGTTTTGTCAGAAAAAGGGACTGAAAGCTGTTTTCCTGTGCTTGCTTGTAAAATTACTTAGCACCTAGCAGTAGAAATAATGTTATAATATTTCCTCTTGTAGTATGTCTTTGTAGCTGTTGAATTCCTTAAAGATTAGATATCCATAAGTTACAAACTTCTTATATTTTCACTGAATGTCCATTTATTACTCAGTATCAGCTAATTTTTAAAAATCGATTTTGCATTTCTTCTGTGTCTGAGAAAGTGCTGAAAAAGTTGCTGAGTACAACAAAAATGAGAGTTACACTATATGATTTTACAAGCTGGCAAGGTTGTTGGTATTACATCCTTTCTGACAAGAGCCTTTGAAATGAAAGATTCACCTTGTCAAGAATCCAGGAATCCTCTTGAATGATACAGTGTTTACATAACACAATTGTGAAATTTAGCTTTAAAAGAAGACAGAAAAATCAATTCACACTTTACACTTCAATTAACAAATTTGGAGCTTTTCCTCTCAAAATGGCAAAGAATGGAAGTTAAATTTCTAGTAATAAAATATGTGGGAGTAAAATATGTTCATGCCCTTGACAGTAAGTTTTCTGACTCTCAGGCATTTCTTTTATGATGTAATGAGCCTTTAAAGCACATATTAAACAATAGATGTTGATATGACAAATGATACATCTAGTAGGACTACTATGATATGCAGAATATCTTTTATTAATAGTGCTGCTGTAATTGTCTTAAAAAATCCTTCAATGTCCTGCAAAGTTAGGTAAACTTTCTGAATAAGGAAATTAGGATAGCTGGGCTGCCTGATCTTTGTCTGCCTCAGCTGTAAGTGAAGAGTTCTCTGTGTATGTGTTTTGAGTTTTTTGTTTTTTGCTTCTTTTGTTGTTGTTGTTTTGTTTTTTAAGGTTTAGAGTTGAGTTTCTGATTTGTTTTGAGGGGCTTTTTGTCAGTTTATATAAAATGCCAAAGTGGAAATGTTTTCTGAATAAGAAATAGATAATTTCTTTTTGCCATGTTATCTAAATTTTGTTTGGTTAATACGGGATATCAGTCTTCCTAAATCAAGCATTTACAATTCCTGTGCAGGAAGTGAAGAGATAAAATCTCTACCAATAAAGAGTCCATCTAATCTGCCTAGTCCTATTAATCTAATTTAGGTGTCTGTCATTATAGGCTGTGTAAGAATCCAACTGTAACTGCAAGACAGCTGTAACCGCCATATATAATGTCAGCATATGTAGCCACTTTGGGCATAATAGAATGCTCAGCTAGAAAATAGGAAGTCAGGTGTAAAGATCTCTCAAAAGAATAGAGTCAGAGTACTAATCTATTCTCCCAAGCCCATGACTTCATCTTTTTCTACGCATTTGTCTTCAACAGGTGAAATACTGAGGGCCTCAACACAGAAAATTAACCTGCATGTTAATATTTACTTTTGAGATTTGGGAGATGTGTTAACCCTGTTCATGCTGAATAGATCTTTGAATTCCACATTCTCCAGTTAATTATTCTTTAGCAATAAACATACTATAGTCTTTTTTCATATTGTTGGTTTCATCTCCTTATAGGATTTAGGTGTTATGTAGATGTCTGTCTCATATGTCTGAATAGCAGTGCTGCTCTCTAGGTAAAAGACATATTTTCTTTGCAAAAAAGGAACATCTCAACATGTTATACCACGTTAGGTTCCCTGGAGTTTTCAGACTATACAGATCCTACGGTTGAGTATAGAAGTATGTACATCTACATTACCGGACAGTGCTGGAGAGTGACTGAAATGCATACATTAGTGTTGTGATATGATTTTTAGGTTTCCAGTCCAACTGAAATTTAAACAGAAGGAATCCCACATTTAACTTAAAATTCGAAAGAAAACAAATCCATGCATGACCCGTCCACTTCAAGAGAAGTAATGTGTCCATGAAACTAGGTCTTTTCTTGATTTTATAGAGCAGATATGGGCTGAAAAGAGAACAGAGAGCTTACAGTGGATCTCTAAATTGACATTTGTTCCTCACAAATACCAACACACTCATACGTAACCTAGAAGGATAATAAACATTTTACCAGAAAGATGTTTTTTAATCCTACACTACTGAGATCTCAGGGCAAGATGCCTCTGTCCTATCTCAAACCTTCTAGCTCTTGGGGGGAAAGTCTGGTGACAGATTTTGATTAATTCAGAGTTCACAGTATGGAGAAGCTTACCATAACTGTTTTGTGGCTACTTGAGGTTTCTTATATCATTCAAGATTGTTAAATATAGTGTTGATAAATACATGATCGAATCTGCATGACTGTTTTTCACAAACTGAAATGTGGTTTTCAACAGGAAACAATATATTTCTGATAATTTTCAGATTTGTTGAGTTCTGAAATGCAATGGTGCCATAAGCCTCTATTGTGAGATATATATATCTATATATATATTTTCATATATATTTGGTTACCCAAACAGTTTCATTGTTTACAACACTACTCATGTTATGTAACACATTTAGGATCATTTCAATTTAACTACAACTCGCATTAATAGACTGATAGATTAATAGATACTAATATCTATTAATGCAAGTTGTAATTGCAGTGACAGTAGTTTATGTAGTTCATAAGCATTTTCATGAGCTTTCTTTTTTTTTTTTTTTTTTTTTTTTTTTCAAATTGGGTAGGAATTCCACTATATTCCACTCTTGTAATCCAAATTAATAGATCATTCTTTAATGGAGCTTTTAATATGGAGCGTAATTATATGATGTTAAATTAATAATAAAATCAAATATCAGTTTTCCCTTTCATCCATCAATAGATCTATCTAATTATAGATTCATAGAATTGTTAAGTTTGGAAGGGACCTTCAGAGATTTAGTCCAACTCTCCAAAACAAGCAGAGTCATCTGGAGCATCTGGCACAGGATTGTGTCCAAGTGGGTTTTGAAGATCTCCAGAGAAGGAGACTCCACAATCTCTCTAGGCAACCTGTTTCAGTGTTCTGTCACCCTAACTGTAAGAAATTTTTCCTTAAGTTCCTGTGGAACTTTTGATGCTTCACTTTGTGGCCGTTTCCTCTAGTCCTGTTGGTGGCCACCACTGAAGAGACCTGCCTCACTTTCTTCACTCCCTCCTTTAAGGTATTTTTATACACGTATCAGATCCTCCCTCAGCCTTCTCTTCTCCAGGCTGAACATGCCCAGCTCTCTCAGCCTTTCCTCATAGGGCAGATGCTCCAGGCCCCTGATCATCCTCATAGCCCTGCACTGGACTCTCTCCAGCAGCTTCACATCCCTCTTGTACTGGGGAGTCCAGAATTGGGCACAGTACTCCAGGTCTGACCTCACCAGGGCTGAATAGAGGGGGACCTCTCAGTGCGGGAGAGTGAGAGGTGATGCCTCATGGTCAACTTGTTGTCCACCATGACACCCAGGTCCTTTTCTGCAGAGCTTCTCTCCAGAAGGTCAGTTGGAAGACTATGTAATGTTTCTGGAAGATAAAGAGGAAATAATCTGTTTTAGTGTACAGATATTTAAAGTAAGTATTTATGTCAGATGATGCATTCAATATCAATAAGATTATCATCTTTCTTCCATATTATGTTACAAAAAGTGACTTATTAAAAGCTTAAGAAATGGAACTCTTGTGAAAGAGCTCACGACCAATAAATCTCTTAAGTCTCAATTCAAGACCAAGACTTACTTAGTGTCCATTTAAATATGCTTTCATCTGAAGAACTTGCCAGAATGAGACATGAGAACTTGACATAGCAAAGTTTTATTTTATAGAGTAATAAATTAACACTAAATACTACACAATATCAAAATTAGGTTACAGGACCTAACCCATTAGGTTACAGGTTTCAGTTTTTAAACCAGTTCTTGAATTCTTTCTGTTTTAACACTGTCTCTGGAGAAATTTCAAACTAATGTAATTGCTGTAATAGCTATTTCTAAGAAAAAGCAAGTGTTCTCTCAGAAAAAGGCATACCTTAATGTCAAGTCTAACCTTTCAGATATCAAACAACCTAACCTTCAGCTGATTTTTGATTCAATTCATTTCTGCTTCAATTCAAAGAACAATTTTCAATGAACAAATGCCATTAAATAGGATAACTTAGATAATAGACCCTACTTAGTTATGCTTGCATTAAGGCGCCAAGATAGATACCGTACTAATAACTGGAAAGTAAACAAAACAGGTACTACAGAAATTGTTCAAAGAGAAGTTAATAACCATGGAATGAAAAACCTTTAAGATTAATTTCTATTGATTTAAATAAACTTATTCACATCTCTGCAGAAAAAAAAAAGGCAAAATAGGTATAGCTCAGCAATCCATTAAAGTTTTAACAGTGATTATCCACATATATGATTATATATATGGTATATATGATTACAAAAATGATAAATTAAAATATAGCTAATGAGATAAATAATTTTGAAGGTTTTTCTTAATGTATGCTTTCTATATTTTGTCCTAATTTTGTTTGTCGTTTCAAAATGCAGTGATACTTAATTGCTTCCAACAAAAGATAACTTGATGAAAGTGAAGGTGAGGATTGACTTGGTTAATAATCCAGACTTTAGAAGGAAATCAAATACAATGGAAGATATTGCAGCTTTTAAAAGTTTTAAGCGTCCACAAAGCTGTAGGAATGCAAGAACAGATTATTCACGTTATTAACCTACAGTCAACATGAGGTAAAATGTACGACTTCAGTAAAAAAGTTTTAAGTTTAGGCACTTCATCTTGAATTTGAAAAAAAAGGCTGAAAGTGTATATAAATTTACTGAAGTTTAGTATAGTCTCAGTTACCTAACTATGCACCTCAAATTTAAACAATTAGTCAGAGACTTAATAAAGCAAAATATAATCATTATTCCAAACATAATTTATGAGACTATATTCTTTTATTGTTTAATTTAATGTTTGTGCATTTTGGCTACAAATTGCAGTTCATATATGATAAAGAGATTTATTAGAGTTCTTTTTTTTAAAAACACCTATTTTTACAGCCATAGAGTCTAAGCAAATTGTGTTTAACTTTTTTTTTGTATATAATATAGCCCAAATCATTTTATGCAATAGCACTGAATTCATAAATTTTTGCTGAACTGTACCAAAATTAATTCTAAGGGAATGAACACCACTAGCTTCACTTTTCTCATCCAAGAGAGTGGAAATCTAGTCCAAAATTGCAACCTGAAAGTGGCTCATAAACATTTCTAATAAATAAAAGACGATATACTTTTCTCCTAGTCCTGCTTCCCATCTTTCACGTAGTGACTAAGTTGAAAGGAGTTAGTGGCAGCAAAAGTGATATCACCTATTTTACACTTTTTTTTTTTTCCAGAAGGTATAAGGTAATATTTGCTCTCAAAGTGATACACGAAGAAAATAAGATCTTTTTAGACTTCTTTTACAGATGAGAACTTTTAAGTGTAAGAGGTAGAAGGATTTCTTTGAGATCATCAAGCAGCCAAGCTGCAGAACTAAAAACCTTCTACTTTTCAGTCCAGTACACCAGCTTTAAGGCCTCAAGGAACATTACCAATACATATCAGGCAGGGTAGTCCCTCAGCTCAAATGCATTATGAGAATTTTAGAAGTCTCATTATTCCCTGATGCTCACTATGACAGGAAAGCATTTGAGCCTATAGTTAATCTTCATACTGTTCAAGTTTGATATTATGCCTTATTCTTAATTGCTATTACTGTCTAGAATTTGTGGTACATATTCTTTTCATATTTTAGCATGCTTTAATTATAGATACAGTTAGAAGATTTTGAAGACTAAAGATCCTTATTTTTAAAAGTTATATGTATCTGGATATGTCATCTGCAATCAAAACCTAGGATTTAGCAAATTAGATTATGTCTGCAGAGGTCTGTGTCATACAGGCAGACATACAGAAAGGCAGAAAGAGTATCCTATCTTCTTTTCTTGCTTAATATGTCTTCAATTTAAAGTTTAAACAGATGTATTTTTCATCTGCTGGTTTGGGTGTACACATGTAATTTTGTTTCGTGTTTAGAAAGAAGATACTACAGCACATTTTGCAGTTAATGGTCATGTGATTATCTTCAAGCATTTTGTATAATTTATCAGCACCATGCTGCTGATGCTTGATGGAAACGTTTTCAAAAGAAATGCCATGGCTTATAAATCTAATTTACAATGAATTGAAATTTGGCATACAAGATCTTTAGCAGTAAAATATTTCAAAGTATGAATGTTATTCTGAATTGCCAATTTGAGGGCAGAATATATATCTATATAAAGGTTAACATGTTAAATCATATGTCAAAAGGGGTTTGATTGTCTTTTGGCACTGTTGTGTCATTTATTGAATTTGTAAGAATTATATTTCATATTTAATGAGCACTATATTCCCATGGTTTCCTTCCTCTTCTTCAGCCTCACGAAGGATGAATCTAAACTATTCAGCTTGAGAATATATTCTGCCTTCTTAGATTGGGGGCATCTACAACCCTCAAAGCCTGTGCTGTCCTCAGGCATGGGTTCCAAGGCAGACAGAAAGCAACCACGTACTTCTGTTCAAGAAGAAAGATGAAGGGAAGAGACCTTTCCAAAACAGAGAAATTTTATTTTCAAACTGATATGCTTACTCTTGCAGAAGATTTCTTTTTTATGGGTCAATATAGAGATGTTTGCAGCATAAAATAATGTATGCTATTAAGATTTTCAATCTACTTTGTCTATTGTCTTGATACAAGACTTGTCTGCTTCCTGAGCTTCCTGGCAACACGACCTCTAGCATATGGGGAGTGTAACCATTATACTTTTCATATGAAGATTTTTCAAATCTTCCAACAACAGCAGTAATGATGATAATAATAGTAATAATAGCTGCTGTTACAGTTTGAAAGCTGGGGGGAGGGGAATGAGAACAGGATATTAAATACTATGTTATGCCCACTCTGGCGGTATCAGATTCATGAACAGTCTGTCAACTGCAGGTCTGATCACCTTCCTAGGAGCAAATTGAGTACCTGAGTGGTATGATCAACTATAAGCCTAGCTCTGACATTATCGTACTCACGAACAGTCTATCGACTACACATCCAATCACCTTCAAAACAAACAGAGTTCACGAATAGCATGATTTATTCAAATGCAATATTTAAAAGCAGGCTTTGGATGTCAGTACAGGAACTTCTCTACTACAGTGTGGGGTTCGTAGCTAGCTCTGATGTATAAATGCACAGTCATTGCTCACCCCAGAAGATATGAGAGGGCACTCAACCTCGAGAAGTCTCCTCAGGTGACATCCCAACCCAAGGGGAGGAAAGGGGTTTCACCTTGTCTACCAGTCCCAGAAGTTAGGATGGAATCTTCCCTCCTCCACTCCCCCTGCCCTGGTTCACCTTTTATATGTATTTTTTTTTTCACATTTAGGTGGATCTTGAGTGACTTGGAGATGGGAGAGGGCTCTCAGTCTCAAGGAGTCTCCTCAGGAGGTGTTCCAATCAGAAGGGAGAAAAGGGGGATCAGCCTATCAGCTGACCCTGAAATTACGATGGATTCTTCCCTCCTCACTTCTTTCCCCCTTAATTCACCTTTTATTCTTTTTCTTTACATTCAGGTAGAGTTTGAATGACTATAGTCATACTTACTATTGCTATTGATTGGTGAAAATTTTTCTCACTTTCATTTAAAGGTATAGTCAATCAAAAATCTAGAGTGTACTCTCAGTGAGGAGTGGTTGTACCTTGGAAGTGGGTAACTTTTGGATGGAGGTGTATTTTGACATTATAATGAGCTTATAATGAGCAAAGTTCAAGCAAATTTCATCCGAAAGGAGTGATTTGCCACCATTGGTGGCTCAGCCCTGAACATCTTATCATATATTGGCATTGGGCAGCTACTGTGCGGCTTATCAACAGCATAGCACAGGGAGTACAGCAGAGTTTGGCCCTGCTGTCTTCACTCCACTCCGCCCTCTGATACCCCTCTTTGCAGCTGCAAGGAGGGCACATTGTGCTGTCTAGGGAACCGTGGAAGAACAGATACCATAGGTACCAAGCATTCTGGAAGTGGCAACTGTGTTTCAGTTCAATCACACCAAGCAAGCTTCTGTAATGCCAAAACTTCTGTTAGGCCCTAGTTTTTCTCTAAGTTCTCCTCTTCTCAAGCAATTCTTCCATAGTTGCTTAAAAATTTCATGCTGCAAGTACTGGTGCAATTCCATAATATAATGTAATACTGATTTGAACTTAAGTCCCATTGGATCGAAATGCTGTAACCCTACTTCCACTATGTTCAGTCTAACTTCTATTATATATGTGCTAACTCCAATAGCAACTATCTTAATAGTAATCAATCCAATTAAAACATTAAACCAAGAAATAAATCTTTAAAATAAGCAAAGATAAGTAACAGAGATACTGACAGACCAAAGCTCATCTTGATTATCCATAATGTAGGCCTAGAATTTGTTCTCTTCTGCAGCTTAACATTGTTTGCTTGTAAGGACGAGTTAACAAACTTACTTCAGTTCCACTCAACAGAGAAAGCTATAGAGGCAAAAAATACATTTCTTTTTCTCTCTGTAAAGTGTATATATCTCCTTTTCTATCTTTTTCTCCTAAGCCCCTTAAAACCATCAAGTGGTACTTGTATACTGGAGTATGAAATTCAGCCAGTAAGTGTAAAGGAACATTTTATTTGCAACATCAAAATATGTCTTTTTGATGTTGTTAATATGCAGGAACAATTATAAATGGATGATACTGAAAAAGGTGAACAGCAGAAATTTGCTTAGAATCTTTTAGCCTTGATAGCCTTGTGAGTGCTCAGCAATGTCATTTTACAAAGATGGCTGATCATAGCTATTAGTCTCTCTGGGAGATGAAGTCTGGAAATGGCTCCTTCTGGAGTCTGCATCCTCCAGATCAGCTAGAAAGGGCAACATAATCCCTCCAAAGGCTAAAGCACACAGATTAAGTAGTGTGATCAAATACTCAAAGTGCAAGGGTGAAGAAGCAAGCTAGTTAAGTTCCCACTAGAATGCTTGAGACAGAGTACAGAGGCATTCATTTTCAGTTAAATCTAAAGAGCATTAAACCTTTTGTACGAGGAGCACGATTCTTTTTGTCTAGCTCTTCAGAGACCAGAAGTTTTGTACAAATCCTGATACAGTAAATTAACCAGAATGAGACATAATAACTCACTTAACGAGTGTAAGTTTTACAGTGTTGTACACAATGGAGGGTTTTTGTGGATAGTATTTTATGGGCAATAACTTATTTCCACTGAGCACTTTCAAGTGAAAACAAAATTGAAAGCAAAATCTCCCAGTGGAAGAGAAAAACTGAAAAGAAAGAAAGGGTACATAACCTAAAGCACCATGTTATAACTAAAAACAAGCCATCTATAGTATTTTTGCAAAAAACTGAAGCTTTAGGGAGCTTCAAATGGTTTCTATACTTATGATTCAGAGGACTCTAGAATAAATAAAATGCTAACTACTAGCCAGATGTAGCTAAAGTTAACAGACTGCAGAATCATAGATAAGTGTCAGTAGCTACATCTTGGCCAGCATGTCTAGTCTTTCTTAGTAAAAGAATGACCCTGTAACTCAGGATATATGGCAGGAAATTGACTCTCCATGATATCCCTGGTACACCCTTAGGATTTTTCCTTTTTTTTCCCTTTTGACTCAACCACAGAAGGTGGGATCATCTCTCACCTGAGAACTGATATCCCAGCTGCTAGTTTGACCACTTTTTAATCTAGACCTTCCATAGTCAGGCAGCTGTATGAAATGGGGTAAGCAGTGAGTTTCAAAGATTTCATTTCAGCTCTGCACCCAACCATGCCAAGACATTTAACCTTTCAGCAGACAAAATTCAGAAAGGAACTATAACATCAGTGTAGCATCATTTTGTACTATATCTGCAGAGGGCTCCCAATAGTGCCTAAATCACTCAGGATCATCACTTTCACTAATGTTTGACAGGCTCTATAATCCTAAATCACCTTAGTATGTTTGAAAATACCATTTCACATGCTCCTTTCTCTGTCAGTGTTACAAAATATTTTGTCACAGAGACTATCATACCAGTGCTAGCAGAATGCATTAACATTCCAGCAGTGTCCTCAAAACACTAAGTCTTTTAAGTACTAGAATATTTATTGAAATTCAAATAGGTTTCTAAAATAAATTAATTGAGAGAAGGGAAAGTTTATTGAGTGGTTTCAGCTACAACACTAAAATGAACTCTTCCTACTGATTGTAGCTCTTGACATTTCTTCTTTAGCTTGCAGTGCTGAATCCTCAATACCCTGACCGTGAATGCTGAAGCATGGGTGAAACTCACACTGGGTGAAATTCAACATCGACTTAATCAGCTCTGGATGAATGTATCACACAGTGTGCTAAGGATTCACATCTGCAAGATAAGATAGATAAAAAAGTACTCTAGGAGCTGTCAGTAATGTACTTGTGTGTCAAGCATCACCAGATACTACACATACACATTTAGGAAGACATTTGGAAGAGGGGTACAGGAGAGCTGGTTAGTTTTCAAGCGGCATTTCCTCCATGCCCAGCAACAGTGCATCCCTGTGCGTAAGAAGTCAGGCAGAGGGGGCAGGAGACCTCCGTGGATGAGCAGGGAGCTCCTGGCAAAACT
>VZSG01000439.1:574560-602939 GCA_013398315.1 Nothoprocta pentlandii | reverse complement strand
TTCTATGATTCTATGACTCCTAAATATTTCTCCACAGTTTTTATTCTTGAAAACGTTTTCTTATTGCTGGGTTTGTGTGGAATGTATGTTGTAATATATAGATACCTAAAGCAAGCTGTACTTACAGAAGACCTAAATTTATTGTCATACATTATTCTTTTGTGGAGACTTCAGGTCTTACTGATTTACTGCTTGTTATTCATAAGCACATGCTGGTATCAGAAAAAAAGCACTGAGTTCAGAAGAAGCAGAAATAATACTCTTATGAATAGTATTGAACATAGAGACATACAGAGACACATAGAGACACATTTGAGAAATACTTTAGTGCACAGCTATAAGATTAATTTTAGCTCTTAGTTAAACCTTCACTTTCATCACTGTTTGGAGCTGAGCAGCTCTTCTAATGTTTTGAGATCTAATAATGCTAAGCAACTTTTTCCTTTTTTTATGATGATAATAGAAGAGATGTGTAAATTTCATTAGAATATTAGAATCCTAATAGATAGCTGTCTGTGTTTCAAAAGACAAGATATCATTTTCTATTCATTAATATGTCTGTTTCATGGCTGCTAACAGAAATTTATTCCTTGAGATTTTTAGTCCCACGCAATCTATTTGAGATTGACATAGAGTGATTTGTAGTGGATATACACTAAGGATAAAATGTCTGTGTGTTGTAAAACTAGTAATGTCATTTTATATGTTGATAGGTCATATGCTTACTTAATTAAACAGAATTTTAATCTAACCTCAACTAAATGAAACCTTAGTTAGCAACTTGATTTGAAAGTAGAAAAGTGATTTTTTTTTTTTTTTTACCTTGATTAGATTGAAACTTAGATAAGAAATAAGTAAGTTAGGACTATGATCTGATCCTTACTCACAGAAAACAACTTTTCAGTAGAAACATCCACAGGTGAAGACAATATTCAGTCAGAGGGGGGAAATCAAAATGTCTCCCTTCAGGACTCTGACTGTTTTGAAAGCATTCATTTGCTCAGCTTCTGCACCTTCAGTGTTTGTTTGCTATATTTGAAATAGGTGCGTTCAGAGACACATGTATTTTAAGAATGGCTAATATTTACTGTTTTGAACTACCGTACCTATTTTATGAGCAAATGCCACACTTTTTACTTCATGTGCCATAATCTTTAAAAATGTTGTCCTTGAAAAATTGCTAATGGTTTCATAGCTCCACAGAAACGTACCAAAAGATGAAGAGCTGCATTACAGACGTAGTTTACTGCATGTACTTCAGTTTCTCTGAGTGTACTATCCTGGAATATATCTCATTTACTGGCTGTTTTTACCTCAGAGTTTCTTGTATGTAGGACTTCTTTATTCATACATATGAATACATGACTTCAGTTAAAATATCTTTATCTTAGTAGGGTTATATCTGTTTATATGAATGCTAGCTTTCCATCTTTTTATACTTGCTTAATAATACATTTATTATAAGCAGTTTTTAAAGTTTAAAGATTATAAAGATTCTCTGTTTAATCTAGTGTTTTTATTTATGTCATGTCTTTGCATACCAAACTATCTGTGTCCTGTGACATTTTTCTATAGAAATAAGAAAAATAAAAGATTGATAGCTACTGAACAATGTGAATTCTTCCAGAGTAGTTAACTACAGGGAGAAGAAAAAAAAAAAAAACTTTGTTTTAAGCCACCAAGAAAATGTGTTTTGTTCAATAAGCATGAGAATTTCACATTTCTTTACCTGTCGTGCAGTGGGTTAGCAGCTATTTGAGTGGCTGATTCCAGACCACTGTAAAGAAAATCAGAGAACTTGCAAAGTGCACCTGTGCTTTTAAAGACATTAGCATATGACCATGTTAACACTTTAATAATATTACAGTTTAAATTGTATTATAGTTAAGGCTCTGGTCTGGAAACTGGTTGGAATTTACAACCAGTTGACAAATTTAAACAGAAGCACACATTATACTGTCCAATTAAAATATTTCTGACATTATCCACAAAGCCACTATACTTTAAGCTATTTGGGGCATATTCTTCATACATCATGAAAATGGAAATTTCTAGGCTAACCTCTGGTGATTTCCTCAAGTAAATCAGCACCAACAGTTCTCCTTTTTAGAGGTAAACAAGGTATGCAAGGTCCTCAAGGATGTCAGAACCTTCTTATCTACTTTGCCTATACATCAGGGTGTACCAAAATGACAGCTTCTTATGAGAAATGACATCTAGTCTGTGCTAACTGCTGAGCTGTGTGGAGGGTTTTTTGGGAGAATTATTGGGTGGTTTAACAGTATAGTGCTCAGTTCCAGTACTGAGAACTGTTTCCAGGCACCCTTTCATTTACTAATGTAGGCATGACAGGAAGGCTTAGCCCTCTGTTGGTTGTGCCAAAACATGGTTATTTCAGAAATATTTTGCCTGACAAAAGGCACTTCTCTTACACAAGACAGAAATAAGTGCATCTGCCATATCTACCATGAAAAGGTACTAGGTAAATTGACAACATTTGAAGCAGAAATTGCCTTGGCTCCATAGTGACTGGAGAAGAAATGAGACCTTCAAATGGCAGGCACAGCCCCTGCATCCACTCATGTCTGTCCTTGCCAGACTCTGCATGGTTTCCTAGTTCCCTCTGAGCTATTTCACTGCTGGGCATGATATTCGCCATGAACTTGTGAGATAAAAAATGGTTAGAGCCATCTGGGTTATCCCTAGGAGATAGGCTTACCTCAGAGATGCAAGTAGTTTAGTGCTCATCTTGCTCTTCCCAATTGCCGTGCCCCATTCACCTGACAGACTCATTCTCTGCCATGATCTGGCTCACCTATGTATTGGCTCAGTTTCCACATGGTCTTTGCCGTACATAGTATCTTTCTTCTCAGGTGGAGTCTAGCAAAGCAGCTGACTTTCTTCTGAGGAGGTTTAGTAGGGGAGCAAGGTTCAAGCGTTCCTCTGGAAACCTGGACAAGAAAAGGAAAATAAGAGGCAGGCTTGATACTGATGATATGATAAAACCATATCTAATCATTCACAATCATTAATACATAGTAAGAAATCGGGCTGTCTTAAATTTTGAGTTTGATTTCCTCATGAAAAGACAGAGCCAGAAGAAAAGCAGGACCAGTGCTCTTGAAGCACTGGTCATTGTTGTTCTCTCATTCCTGTTCAAATAATCTGAAAAGTGTGGACAAAGCAATTTCAAAAACAGAGAATTGACTCTGAAAACCTCAGAAAATATGAGGAGACATAGATTGTAACCAAAGAGTCTCTGCTCAGGAGGTCTTTTGATGAGGTTAGGTTTAGACCAGGTTGAAGCAGAAAGGTTTTCCCAGGAATGGTACAGAGGCATGTGAAGGTACTTGAAGATGTTAAATTCAGCTTGATTTATTTCCCAATGGCCATTTTAGGAAGTATCAGCAAAGTCTTTTTTTTTTTCTTTTTTTCATAAGCCTGTCAATTTAGTACTACAAGAAGGCTAGAAAATTATAGGCATATCTGAGTATAAAATATTAAGTTCACATCTTTCACTGAAAATGCTTTCCTCTCTCTATAATGAACAATATAGCATTATAGCTAGTCTCCTTATGCCCGTTAAAGAACAATTTCTAGAAGGGTATTAGTAATCTAATAAACCCCATTTCTCTGACCTTCACAAATGCAGTTATGCCTCGTTCATCATCACTCAGAACGCCAAAGCCAAGATCGTTGCCTTAGTCCATTCCATTGATCATGCCAGTGCAGTATGTTACAGATATTCAAGTTCAGATTTTTTTGGTGAGAGTAGATTCTAGGGATATTATACATATTACATATAATGTTCTGCCATGGTTTGTTTCTTGTGTAAAGATACGTAAAGATACGATATCGGTATCCGAATGAGAAACAAAGAATAAAAGAATTGCGTGCACTATTTTCTCAACCATTTTTTTTCGATGTTTTTAACATAAAGCAGGAGAATTAAAGTTACAGTAATTAGAGAAAGGTAAAGATTGTCATCAAAATCATTTTACCTAATAAGTAAGTGTATATGGTCCTTTCTGAGGCCTGGCATTTACTAAAAAGATTCTACCACCTGAAGTGATGTCTGAAGATTTTACCAAATAATGAGCTAGAAAGTCCCTGGAAGGATTCAGTATACTTCTTTTGTATGTCAGTGATTATTACCAAGGTCAATAATTAATTAAATTGCATAGTCCAACCTTAGATTTTATTATCATAAACTTTAATACTAATGGAAAAATATTTTTTGTTCTGAGACAGTAAAAAAATGTGTTTAATCTGTTAATAACTGATCATGTCTTGGTCAAACTCACTCAGTTGTTCTGAATAGTTGATGGTGTGTCTGAAAAACTTCGGTTAACCAGCCACAGCATGGTAAGAGAAGGAAACATATTCAGTAAAATCTTTCATGCAGAATAATACTAGAAATATTCAGCATCTGATGAATGAAATCAGAAATATTTCTGAGATCTGGATGGATTCAGCAAACCAAGTGGATCAAGACTATGTAGGACTTTATGGAGATTATTGGTTACGGATACTATGCAATGAAGTACGAAGCTATTCAAGTGAACCTGAAGGCATTATAAACAATTTAGAATAGCTCTACCTATAGCTGTACTCTACAGCTCTATAAACAAGTTAGAATGCTCTATCTGCATGTGCTTACCCTTGTTTGTATGTTAGCTATGCATTACAACTGAAATGGACTGCAATATTGTTGTCCTATCTGTGCTTCTGATATTTAAATGAGTCTATTCTGAATTATCTTGGCATTTTCTACAGGTCATGGAGTTTTGCCATGTAAACAAACTCTAAAAAAAAAAAAAAAAAAAAAAAAAAAAAAAAANAAAAA
Organism: Nothoprocta pentlandii; assembly: GCA_013398315.1. Taxonomy (NCBI): domain Eukaryota; kingdom Metazoa; phylum Chordata; class Aves; order Tinamiformes; family Tinamidae; genus Nothoprocta; species Nothoprocta pentlandii. Next base: position 598,093 of record VZSG01000439.1, on the reverse strand, counting down.
AAAAAAAAAAAAAAAAAAAAAAAAAAAAAAAAAAAAAAAAAAAAAAAAAAAAAAAAAAAAAAAAAAAAAAGATGTAACAAAGTAAACCAGAAATGTTGAGCTATACATATTCTATATCATGCAAAACAAAAGAAAACAACATTCTGGATATACAGATTCTGGATATATGACATGCGAAAAATCAGATGAATTAAAGAGAATAACTGACACATATAAAATAAAAATAAAAAATAATTAAAAGAGAAAGAATAGATCTGCATTCTGGAGGGGACTTGTTGAGATATGTGCTAGTTCAAATATGTTTCTAGATTTCCAGATGGAAAGACCTTCAGATCTCATCTTATAAAAACCTAAAGCTACTCTGCATAGAAAGATGGGGACCTTTGCTTGATTTAGCTGTTTGTTTGTTTGTTTGTTTTAGCTACAACGATGAATAAGGCTAAAGAGAATAATAAAACAAATAATTTGATTAAATCCTGAGCAGGTAGTCTGAAACATTCTAAACTGATGCTAGAATACAAGGAGAAAGCATTTTTGAAGAGCAAATGTTGGAAAAACATAGGCCACAGCATTATACTAACGCTATAAATATGGGTACAACAACCTATATAGTTAACGTACATTATAATATACTTGAGCGCTCAAGTTCAAGAATTTAAAACCACAATGAGCAAAAATCTTTGAAGAGGTTTTCATGAACAGAAATCTCAATGCAAAAGATAATGACATTCAGTTTACTTAAACTGATCATCTAATAGCTATATAACCTCTAGCTAATCACTCTAAAGAATTATAAATTCAAAACCAAATGCCATAATCAGACAGCCCCAAAATGGAGACAGAATTATGGAACATGGCATAAATGATTGAAAAGATGGCAGAACCATCAAAATGAATTAATTTGATGATTTCAGAACATGATAATTGATTTGGTTATGCAGTTTATTAATAAAAAAAAAAATGAAATAAAAATTTCAGAACATGATAATTGATTTGGTTATGCAGTTTATTAATAAAAAAAAAAATGAAATAGAGTAATGAGCAAAAACTTCAATCATTTCACATACACACACACACAAAAAAAAACACCTACACATCTTGGTGGCAAATTTATTAAATTTACCAAATTTTCTTTATGTCTGAATATGAATGGACCATATAGGTCAAAATAATCATCAAATTAACTATTTTAAGTGCAGTATGGAATACTGCTTCAAGAAAAATCACTCTAGAATATTTTCTTTTCATAAGAAACATGCTAGAAAAGATATATGGCATAGTGAAAGGCTTGATGGGAACTGAAGTTCCCTCATTTGTTGTTGTTTCTTGAGATATGTAGGAGCAAAGAGGAACACAATGAAAAAAAAATGTAACAGAGATTTAGAGTGAAAACTGAAACAAGATTTCAGCAAAATGTCATTCAAGTTTGAAGAAGTGAATTGCTTTAATCATTTCTTAGACAAAGGAGGCATCAAATCTGATCTAAACAAATGTAGAGTGCTGAAGTAGTTTATAGCACAAAACTCCAAAGGAGCACCACATTGGTAAAGCTTTGACGTGCAGATAGTGTGAATGTTTCATCACAGATAAAGGCATCCTGGAGGAGTGCCAACAGCACATCTTGGTTGATAGCATTTACCTGATATGATCGTGGATGATGTGGGCATTTGGTAACAACTATGAGCCATATGTTCCCTTCAGCTGGGCCATGTCATGCTATTGCAGCATCTCACAGGAGGGAGTCAGTCAGCTAGCTGCTCGTTGGTGAACAGAGACAGGCGGGCTTGACACCCACGCCCCAGTGCCATGAGTACCATGTCCGTCCAATGTGCACCACATAGCTTGAGGAAAGAGAGATGCATCTCTCCAGTGAGAGCAGTCAGAACAGGATCAGGCCCTCCTGTTCTTCTGTGGCCAGCCTCATCTTCCTTACTGGTAGGACCTTCTGACAGAGAAGTGTGTGAGACCATTTGTGCCTGTCTGCCTCAAGGCCAGCTCCATTAGAGTTGCAAACACAATGACTCACTTAGATCTTTCATCTTTACCATATCAGTAGCTAAAAATAGATTTGTTTTTTGTTTCTCCTTCTGCTTTACTAATCAATTATAGTTGTCCTCACCCTCTTGGCTTCCATTTTCAGTCCCTGGGCCCTGTGAGCTCGGCCTGGCAGCACTGCACAATGGCAACCACAGTCTCATCATCTCACTAGGAGATGCAGCATTGAGACTAGTTTTCAGTTGTTTGTTCTCTCTTTGCTCTTTGCCTTGCTCTTTTTCAATGACGTCTTTTCTCCTCCATGCTTTACACAGTTAGAAATCCTCACAGAGCATTTTTACTTCCCCTGCCATATGCGGGACATTGTCACTATTCTTCACTATTCTTCTCTGGAGGTCTTCAAAACCCACCTGGATGCCGCCCTGTGCCACGTGCTCTAGGTGTGCCTGCTTGAGCAGGAAGGTTGGACTAGATGATCTCTAGACGTCCCTTCCAACCTTGAATATTCTGTGATTCTGTGACTATTAGTCTTGCAGGTTGCAACATTTCCCAATGTTGCTTTGTCTGTAGTCATGAGATATATCCAGTCACTCAAATATCCTTTATTCACTAGGCCACAAAATTAGCAAGTAGTGTAAGCCTACTCCAAAGTAGGTGAATAAAACTAAGTTGTTCAGAATATATATTTAAAAGAAAGAAAAGCAGATATAAAAGCAGAAGGTTAATGGCTAAAAATAGAAGACAAAAAAAAAAAAAATGTGTTGCAATGTGGTTGCAGTGTAACCTGTGGAGCAGCAGGAACCAGAGAGAGGGCCAGGACTCAAGTGGATGAAACAGGCAGGAGGATCCAAGCAGCCTTTCTGATCTCTGCTATTTGACTGTAATGTGAGTAAGAACATTAATGTTCTGCAATAAGTCCAGCTTAGGATTGAAATGGGTCAGCCTGAGTATTTAAGAGAACCTCCAAGCTTCCAGGCTTTATAACCAGATGTCTCTGTGGAGTAAACATTGTCCTTAATACTATTTGTGCACACACAGCCCATTGCACTGTTTCCCATAGCATCTTTCCTGCAGCTGCTTTCTTCTGAAGGCCATTTTTGGAAAGGACAGAGTTGGACCCACTGCAGAAACTGATGAGATGGCCAGTGCAATACATGTGTTCCGGGAAGAGGGACAAAGTGGACAGAGGAAATTACATGTCTTGCATTTCTTTAGACTGTGCCTAAACTATAAGTTGAGGTCATGGAAAAATGGGAGATGCAAGAAAGCGATGGTACTAAGTTCCTCCAGGTGCTGTTTTGAAAATTAAAAGGAATTTCATTCTACAAGATGAATATATGGCTGTCAGAAATGTGGAAGGACCCAGATTTTGTGGAGTAAGCAGTGCGTGGTGTATTTGAAAATGGTGTAGTTTCTTTTTCTTCATGCAAAGGACACAGATACTCAAAGGCAATCATATGCATGGCTCGCTCAGAACACGTGAGTATGTGGCTGCTTCAGCTGTTACCATATCACACACCCTTCTGGCATCCTTCTCCAAGGCATAGCTGGTTGCTACACAGACATAATCCTTCAGCTGCTGTTATTTATTTATTTATTTATTTATTTATTTATTTATTTTGTTCTTATTTATTTTGTTATGTTTGAGTTGCCATAGGAGACTGTCTAGCTACAGATATGGCAGATTCAGTCTCCCTCGGGGCCTATTTCCTTTCTGCATGCATGCTTCATGGTGTCACTAAGCATGAGATTCCCCTCACTGCCTCCACTCCCAAGAACGTAACAAAGCTTCATGCTCACTAGAACTCTCCTCAGTTCTTGTCTCTGCCTCTGGGCCTGATGGTGATGACAGGACAGCACAGACACAAGCCTTTCCTGGCCAGAGATCTAGCAAAGCAATCTTGCTGTGGGGCGCTGGGCTACTCCTTTGGCAGAATAGGAGGGCTGCAGCTGACAATTTTGAAACAAAGTAGCATCTGAATGCTCTTAGCAGCCTATCACAGTAGGAATAAATATAGAAAGCTGTTCCAGAGCTCCCAAGACTGTTTGTAAGCAACTGTAAGGATTTTTTCTGGGGGGTTTAACATTGCATTGCCAAGCACCACACTTTACTATAACTCATTTTGCCACTTCAGCCTACACAGTATTAGGCAAAACAATCCTAACAAAGGGAATTTTTATATCATTCAGTTTACTGCCAATTAACAGATAAACTTTTGATTGCTGTTTTGGGTATGTAGGTAGAAGAAAACATAAACAATTAGCCAAACACTCCAGGGAAACACCTTGCCTCCCCATCGCCCAGGCTCAAAATAAGCCAAGATTTTTCCGACTTCCCCCAACTTCCTGGGTTTGTGCCGCATGATACTCCGTCCCCAGTCCTTCAGTGAGAAGGGTCAATAACTATTTTCTGTCTGTCACTTACTTCTTCCTCATCTTCCTGTACTAGTCCTGGTAGTCTTGGCTTGCCTTTAGGCTGAAAATGTTTGGCTAACAACCATATTTTGGCACCCAACAACATTCAAGCTGGCTTTAGCTAGTCATTGCTGATGTTGTAAGATCACGATATATATTTAAAAGGCTTAGGGTGTATTTAAAAGGCTTCTTAAGCAGAATCTTATTAATTTCCACCATATTTCTCCACTTATGAGAATGTTCCACATCAGACAGTAATCCAGAAGATAACAGAGGAAAGTGATGATCAGAACATTGCTTTTGAAGAATCTTCAAAGATATGAATGAATTTTATGAGGTCTATAAGGAAAAGCTGTCAAACTGAACTGAACAATAAGGAAATGTGAATCAAAACTTGTCCAAGCAACCTTCCATAGAATAACTCTCAGAGGTTGTGGTCCACTTCAGAATTCATGGTTTGCATAGATTATACTTTAAAATGAAAGAACAAAACTATATTATAAATCCTAATCAATATTTTTAATAATTTCTTATCTTTATTGTTTATTTGTTTTTAATTATATGATTTTAAATATATGATTTTATCAGTACAGATTAGGGGTCGACCTGCTGGAAAACAGCTCCACGGAGAGGGACCTGGTTGATATCAAGTTAACCATGAGTCAGCAGTGTGCTCTCGTGGCCAAGAAGGCCAATTCCCATCCTGGCCTGCATCAGGAGGAGTGTTGCCAGCAGGTCAAGGGAGGTGATTCTGCCCCTCTCCTCAGCTCTGGTGGGGCCACACCTGGAATACTGTGTGCAGTTCTGGGCTCCCCAGTATAAAAAGGATGTGGAGCTTCTAGAGAGGGTCCAGTGAAGAGCAACTAAGATGATTAAGGGACTGGAGCATCTCTCGTATGAGGAGAGACTGAGCGAGTTGGGTCTGTTTAGTTTGGAGAAGTGAAGGCTGAGAGGGGATATGATTAACATGTGTAAGTTCAGAAAGGGAGAATGCAGGGAGGAAAGGGACAAGCTGTTTTAATTGGTGGCCAGCGATAGGACGAGGGGTAATGTCTATAAGCTGGAGCACAGGAAGTTCCGTCTCCAGGTGAGGAGGAACTTCTTTACTGTTGGGGTGACAGAGCCCTGGCACAGGCTGCCCAGGGAGGTTGTGGAGTCTCCTTCTCTGGAGGTCTTCAAGACCCGCCTGGATGCCGCCCTGTGCCACATGCTCTAGGTGTGCCTGCTTGAGCAGGAAGGTTGGACTAGATGATCTCTAGACGTCCCTTGCAACCGTGAATATTCTGTGATTCTGTGATTATTGATATGTGATTTATATGATTTTCCTAATAATAATAATACTAATAATAAATTATATGATTATACTAATACAATCTATAAAGAAAACAATCAGAACAACACATGTGTATTAGCCTGACTTCCTGCAGTTACTGAGAATATATTCTCTTTACCTTTTTGAACGTTATAAAGCAGAAGTTTATGACAGTAAAATGTACTGCAAATAAACATGGCATTGAGAGAGGTTAAATTTTGATATTTTATAACACTGTTAATCTAAGCACTCTACTTCACCATACTTTATATTTTCCTCATTTTTAATCATCTCTTGCTAAATTACTCATTGAACTCCTACTGAGATTCCATTCATTTCATTAGAAATTTCTTATATAAAGTGTCTGTGGAATCTGTCCAAAAATTAATAGGACTAAAACAAACCTAATCAGATCCATGTCTGCTCTGTATTTTCAGGGGCTCTGTTTATGCAGCAGTCACATTGCTGTACCTCTCATAACAGAAAAGCCAAATATACATGGAAATGATCTCACTTTTTATTGTAGGATGGAATTTTAAGGATAGATTTGTATGAGAAGATTTTGGGAAAGGAAGAAAATCATCATAAAGGTTTAAAATAGGGAAGACTAATTATTATTTTCTGTGCATATATGTTAAATATATTAGGAAAAAAATGGTTACCAAAAAAACTGACCTAAATGTGATAAGTGCAGAAAAAGCAGCCCAAATCAAAATGTGCAATCTCTTTTATTGAAGAAATATATAGGAATGCCCCTTCTTTGTGCTCTGAGTTTCCTGAATTTCTGCTTGGTTTCTTCATTCTGTTTATTTTGTTTTTCCTCAAAAAAATTATCATTTTTTACCTATCTCTTGGAGAGATTCACATTCAATGTGCTCAAGTATCTCCCCAAAAATACACCAGTCTATCAGAAAAATTCTTAATTCATCTGCTTTTCTTCCATAATTCAGTGATCAGCATAATTCTGTGACCAGTTGTGACCGTTAGCTCATTTTTATTACTGTTTATGTATTATTTAATTTAATTTCACTGATAGTGTCAGACAGTGAAAAACTATATGTCTGTGCATGGGCATTGCTTTATTTTATTGTTTTGTTTTCCTTTTTTTTCTATTGATTCATGAAGAAAAACATTGAAAATTTATTCTAAAAATTACTATCATTTTGAACATGATGGAAAATTTAAACCACTAAAATTATATATATGCATAACAAATATATACAATTTAAAATACATATGTATTATATATATATATAAAACATATACATATATAATGTGTATATATGTACACGGCATGGTATGTGTGTGTGTGTGTGTTTAAATATATGAATATGTGTATATAGATATATATATATATGGTACTAGGGCCGTTCACTGACTTCCTAAAGGCTGTCATTTCCTTTACTCAAACTCTTCTAATTAATGACACAAAGAGATTTTGGTTCCATAAGGAGAGTTTATTCATTCATGGTCTCACTATTGCATCAGTAAACTGAGGACTGTCTTATGGAGTAGTTAGTTCCCCCTGAGCTGTGGATGCCACCTATGATGATACTTGTTGCCATCAACTTTGCAGGGCACATGAAAATAATACTTGCTTATCCTATTTCTTTTTTAAGGTCCAAGCATTATCGGTATACTCTCACTAAAATTCCCTCACTAGATGATTAGTATTTCTCCTGTCTATTGCATAGCTCAACATCATGGGAACAATTTTAGTATATCCTACTAAAGCAGTAATTACAAAAGAATATTGGAAAATATGAAGACAGATAACTGCCTTCTCAAGTAACTTTCTCAAGTCATAAAGCAGAAAAGCAGCCAGCGGAACCAAATTTATATTAAGGAAAAAGACTTGTAGTTCAGTTAAATCAGAAAGAGGAAAACACCTGTTGAAGTGAATAAAGCCTATTTAACTTGTAAGGCCAAAGCTCAGAAACTGAAAAAAAAATGCTTTTGTCTATATTTTCTATGATCTAAAATAGATCTTAAACCAAATAATTCAGAATGTTGTATAAAACCTTCACTGGTAGCTTGTGTCTCTTTCATTCTGCTTGAAATTCTACAAAAAATTAGTGAACAAAAATCAAATTGGGAAAGGGCCAGAGTTATTAGAAATGGTCTCTATATTCATGAGACAGAAAACTACACAAACATTTCTGTGCAATTACATACATCTGCCTGGAACATAGACAGTTCTAAAATTATTAATATCTCACTTCTTTTATGTATACAGTGTGAAATCTGTATAAACCTTGCCATGACTATAAACACTGGCAGTGGTCATAATTAGAAGAAAAAGCAAATGCCACGCTGGAATAGCTACAGTTACAGATTCACAATAAAACAGGATGTCCTCAAATCTATTCCTCACTACCAGAGAGAAAAATTATCTATTTTCATATCTTTCAAATGCTTGATCTCAGTAAATAATGCTTTAGCATCCATTGACTCTCAGCCCCTTCCATTATGTCTGCTGCAAGGACTTTATTATTATTAATTATTATTATTATTATTATTATTATTATTATTATTATTATTATTTCTTAGTATATGTATTTTCATTGTTATTTCTTAATATGTGTAAAGAATTCTCATCACTGCTATTTTAATAGAAAGCAACAAAAATAATGAATTGATGTTCATTTCATGTTTTATCCACATCTGCTATACACTGAGTTTGAAAGAAAAACAATATTGCTGTGACATCTTGTCTTTCCTTTCCTTTTGAGAGATGAGCATTTACAATTTTATATGCAAAAATACTCAGCTGAATTTTCCACTGAGGCTTAATGACACTTAATGCACTAAATTATAGCCATGCATTTATATTGCCATGTTATGCTGAAAATTACCATTGAATTATAATGCTTCAAAGTTACCATAAATACCCATGTTTCGTGTTGGGTATGTTTATATTCATTCAGGGGCAGGGCAAAAAAAAATGTGAAGAAATATATGGAAGTGTAGCTTAAGCAGAATAAATCCCTGAGGCATACAGAAAAAAAAAATCCTCTGGGCCTGAAGAAGGTAGATGAAACAAAATATATGAGCTCAGTGAGCAGTTTTCTATCATCTTTGTAGATGGTGAGCAAAAATCTGTGCTGATTCCAATAACACAAGAAGCACAGGGCCAGTGGCAGCTGTGAATAACATAAAATTATAAATCCTTCAAGAACCACCTTTCACTGCTTCCTTAGCACAACTGGATTCCATTTCTATAGGTGGGACTGAAATCAACATATTCACAGTAATATGCCTGTAATTTCCAGCTCAACCCAAAACAGATATTCAATCCACCCCTTCCTTTCTTCCATCTTCGTTAGTACATAACCGGGAATTTTAAAACACTAGCACCTTACTGAAAGCACACTATACTTCTAAAATCTCTCTCTACATGCAATCAGGATTTTCCTTGTTCTTGTGTTAGGCTTTAGAAGTATTACCAATATATGTAATAGTGTCCAAATCCCACAAAAGGTGATAAGATATCCTAATCCTACTCCAATCGGTTCTTATAACTGGGTAGAAGTCTTAACTCTTGTAGCAAAAACAAATGTTCAAGACCTTCCTGTTCCTGAGTTATGTCGTAATATGATTACCAGTATTTTATCCTTCTCTTTCTGCTAAACTCTCTTCTTCCAATTTAGTGCAGGAATTAAGAACTTTAAAACACTAATTGTCTGCCATGAGGTTCTGGATCATAATAGATAGAACTATGTACTTGGTGCTCTGTCCCATGAACCAATATTCCTGAGGATTTAGCATTTCCTACTGATTAAATTTGAGTAACTTCCTCACAGAATCACAGAATCACAGTATGGTTAAGATTGGAAGGGACCTCTAGAGATCATCTAGTCCAAACCCCCTGCTCAAGCAGGGACACCCAGAGGACGTGGCACAGGGTCACATCCAGGTGAGTTTTAAAGATCTTGAGAGAAGGAGACTCTACAACTTCCTGGGGTAGCCTGTTCCAAGACTCTCTCACCCTCACAGTAAAGAAGTTTTTCCTCACATGCAGATAGAACTTTCTATGTTTCAACTTATATCCCTTGCCCCTTGTGCTATCACTAGCCATCACTGAGAAGAGTTTGGCCTCCTCCTCCGTACATTCTCCCCTCAGGTATTTAATACATATTGATCAGATCCCCTCTCAACCTTCTCTTCTCCAAAGAAAACAGGCCCAGGTCACTTCTTAGTCTTTCCTTGTATGATAGATGCTCCAGTCCTTTAATCATCTTTGTTGCTCTCTGCTGGACCCTCTCTGAGAGCTCCATATCGCTGTTATACTGGGGAGCCCAGAACTGCACGCAGTCCTCCAGGTGCAGCCTCACCAGAGCTCAGGAGAGCGGCAGAATCACCTCCCTTGACTTGCTGGCATCACTGCCAGCAGACCAGGATCCCATTGGTCTTCTTGTCCCTGAGGGCACACTGCTGGCTCGTGGTTAACTTGTTGTCAACCAGGATTTCCAGGTCCCTCTCCATGGAGCTGCTCTCCAGAAGGTCAACCTCTAATCTGTACTGATGCCTGGAGTTATTCCTCCCAAGACGCAGGACCCTGCACTTGTCCTTGCTGAACCTCATCATTTAAAATCTCATTAAATCATCATTTGATGGAGTTTGATTAGCTTGTTGAAATGCCTGCTACTTCCTATACGCTATTTGAGAGGCATGGAAATTGAATACTATGGACCAAAACCATCCAAGGGCAAGATATTACAAAGTATCAGTGGGGTCCTGTGTATGTTTCTAAGCCATTCTTAGCATAGCTCCAAATTCTGCAAAATCGCTGTCATACAAAAAGTGAAATATATTCGAAGCATGCATATTCAGACTTGAAATGAAGATTCATTTCAAAGACTGAAGAACTGCATAGCCTGGGTGAGACTATTTATTGGGACTAAGTTATGTAGTCATTATACAATGACTTCAGACAGTGCATTTATATCCATATTTCATATATATAACCCAGTGAAGTTTTGGACATATTGAAGGAAGAAAAGAGATAGTCTGAATCATTCTATCCTGTGTGAGGAAACTTTCACCCAGTTTTATCTTCCAAATCTTTAAGAGGTTCTACCAACATAGGTGGATCTATTAACTCACATAAAAGTGCACTTCTGTCTACTTACCCTATTATTAAGGCTCTACAGAAGTACCACGATAGGTGAGGGGAACACAACTATTTAACCAAATCAAAAAGTCTTGGGAAGAGACTTGGAAGATCTACAAATAGTAACAAATGCTTTCAAAGTAACGAGAATCCTTGGCTGAGATATCTGTCCTACAATTGAGTTGCAATTATATATGAATTCTGGAAAAAAAAATTAGTTAACCAAGCAATCATTTTCAGATATATTTGAATCAGGGTGATCATGCCATCTCACACAAGCTCACACAAGCCACACAAGGATGGCTTTCTCCATCTTTGGTAAATGTACAGAATTTATATTGTGACCCACAGTAACAAACACATCGAGGAAATTTAAAACACATGAATATGAACTTTTCTTTCCTGCATCTTCCTCACAAATCAGTACAAAGTTTATAATTAAAATAATAACCTTCATCTTCAGTTTATCTTTACAAACTTCTGTGTGTTATATAACTTAAGTTAAATCATAAGCAAATGAAGATACAAATGGCAAATGCTGGATTTATATACTTCACAAATTTAAGCCTTAATGGGCCTTGTGTGATTTACAGAGGAAGTTTTATGAGTCATACTCATAATGTCATTGACAATGCAATACTTATTCAATAAAATTCTTACAAGTGAAAGTTAAGTGTACTTTTCATGAAACAACCTTGCATTTGTGCCAAAATTTATAGTCCACACAGCACAGAACTTCAGATATTTTTTAAGCAAAGAAATTACTGAAGCTAACACTCAAGTGTTTTAGCAAGATACCATTTGTCTTAATGTAAAGTGTTCAGATTTTATTCTCAGTTGAGGCAGGAATATTTTAATTAAATCTTTCTTATAAGATTACCAGTTTTGAAAAATATTGTTTGTTAGTGATGGTATCTGACAAGCTACCATGCGGTCTCTAAATGCCCATATTTAGCCATTTTTTGTGAGTTTAAAGCAATAAGAATGTGATCATGAGAGAGAGGTGTTTGTTATGGGATATGCAGCATTGCAGCTGTGGAACATATGAGTTGTTGATTTATGAAGTGGCATAAGTGCTGTTGTAAGCGTCTATTACTGAAGATTGTGGAATGAGTTAAAGGATCCGGATTAGTATGCCAAAGTATTTTCACGATACTTTTTGAATTCATCTATCAATAAGAAACGAAATTGTAAATGTAAGGCTAAAGGAAATGGCAAAATATTATTGGTGAAATATAGCTAACTTCTGACTTCCACCTCCAAAATGCATACTGATTTTATTTTCGTCTGATCTAAATCAACAACTCATAGGTCCATCTCCTTTGCTTAACTCTTTGTTTCTCCAAGTACTCATAAAACAGACTAACGTATGTCTGAACTGGGTTGGAAGACAGATACGGTCACAGCAGCCTGTGAGAATCAGAAATGTCAGCTGTAGCTCGCAAATTCATTTATTCAAAAGTCCTCTTTAGCCATGAAAAACAAAACATGAAAAGCAAAAAGAACTTTCAGACGGCGACTCATCCATTTAATATATTCAGTAGCCATGGATGACATCTAGACCATTATTTTAGGATAGACTCTTAAGGTTCAGATGCTTATATTAGAAGAAATTATCTCATTGCTAATGTCTCATCCACACCACGTGCATTTCTTTGGGACTGATAATTACAGGGAGATAACTCTTACCTTAAAATTAGTCTTATTACTAAATCTATTTGTTCATGGAGGTATTAGAAAATGTTTATCTGAGGAAGGAAGTGGAAATGCTTATTAAATACAAAATACATCTTAACTTCCTCTACTCAACCTCTATCTGAAGTGGAATATATTAGTGGCAACCTGAAGCAGTTCTAGGAATAAATATGTTAATACAAGATACTCTAAGAGTATCTTAAACACTTAAATTCAAACTATGATTGAATAGTTCATGAAAACTCTGCAGCTTTTCCTTTTTATTTCATTTCTAGATATGTATTTTTAAATTATTGATAGCCTTGACAGAAAATAAAAAAGAAAAAAAAAAAAAAAAAAGAAAAAACTCTTCTTAACTACAGATCAGGTGCAGTGTAAGCCTTACAAGAATGTGTCCACACTGCCCTGTAACTGTCTTGATCTCAAAGATCAAGAGGTTTTTTTTTACATGTAAGAGAGAACTTTGGTCATTTTCTATTTCTAAAGAAATTCAACCCTTTGCCTCCCTGCTGAAACTGCCAATCAGTGGCATCTCTGATGTCATTTGAGTTCAACAAGAACAAGCGGAAAACATTATGTTTCACTTAAAAATTCTCTTCTTGTCATACTACTAACAAGGAATCAGCTGGGATGGAATGTAAAATAAACAACAATTGTTAGTTAAACTGCACGTGATGTTCTAGACACTTACTTAAGTTGTATGGGATCACACTGACAATATCTGAAGTTCTTATGCTTTAGTTTTTAATTGATCCAGGAATTCCTGATTAACTTGAATTTCTTCTTGGTTTTAGCATCTAGATTAAGTTTAAACTTGGAATCATAGTCTAAGGCAGATCCATGTCAGTGAGTACTGAAAATAATAAATCAACTCAACCTATGTTTTGAGCAAAACTGCTAGTAAAAAGTAACTGATATTTGAACACATTTTGTCTTCAATTTTCATTTGATCCATCCATTTGCTTTGATGCATTGCTATAGAAGTGCTGCTTAAACTCTCCACAGTATTAAACAAAGCACAATTAAGGGGACAAAGAGATTTACTTCACAAGTGTATTCCTGATTCAAATCAAAATACTTACATAGTGGCAGTCATGATTAAGGCCCCACTAATAAACCTGCAAACATTTTTTTCATCAGTCAAGGTAATACATACTTCATTTTGGGGACTGGAAATATTTTCAAGAAAAGGAGTACTTTTTTGAATTCGAAGTAAGTTTGTGAAATCTTATTTAAGACATATTTCTGACCAGGAAAATCAATACATCTTTTGTTTTTTCCTCTGTGTTTACTTGTTTGTTTTCCCTCGAAACATCTATTTTTGTAATTTTTATATTTTTTGCAGAGAGTTTGATTTACTCTATTCCCAATATTATTATATGTGTATCGATCTTCATAACCCTGTGGTTTTATTTTATTATTTTATATTCTGTTATTTATTCTATATTTTATTTAGTATTTTTACATTATTTTATTCTGTTATTTAGTAAAAGATAATATGAAAGCAACAACAAGGAGTGTAAAGGAGCAACAACAAAAACCCTCCTAAGATGAATTCAAATACATGATTTACCAAAGAATAATGATAGGATATTCTTCAGTCTGTTTCCGTCATCAAGCTCATTTATGACATTATGTTATATACCAACATACATGGTAGATGGTGCTTATGGTTTTTTGTTTGTTTGCTTTTGTTTTTCAGGACTTAGATCTTTGATAGAAATCAAAGAATAGAAATATGTCTAAGGTGCATTAATCTAAGCATTCTTCATCTATATTAGTGCACTATAAAGAAACAAGGACACAGGTTTTAAAATTAATCTGTAATTATCCACATCCTTTAATACAATCTATGCTAACTACTGCTCTCCTAGTCACTGCATTGGCATTGGTTTGAGGGGATGACAGTTTCAGTTTTAAGGGCAGAAGAAAATTTAGCAGTAGAGATTTGGGATGTTGTATGTCACTTGAGGTGAGAAAAGGTGCCTATTTTATTTACAGAAATCAGGAAGTAACCATAGAACCTTTTTTATCTTCTTTTATAAAACTCCCACCTTTCTTATTTCAGTCCATTACCTTTCTGTCTGCAACTCTAAATATGTTCAGTCATACCGTGAATTAGATGCTCAGTGCCCACCAGCCCACTCACCCACACAAATGCACGGAAGTATTTTGCTGCTAATGCTACTATCTTTGACCCAGTCATTTTGTTAGAGTGCCTTTACTGAGTATTATTTATTAGGATAAAAGTAAAAATGCACTAACAAATGTAAATTTTCCGAATGATTTTTTTTTGAAGTGACATATGTAAATTAAAGATTACTAATCTACATTCAGGTTTATACATGTATATGTATATATGCATGTATGTATATTATATTATAGTAACATAGAAACACAGAATCAGTAGAGCCAGGTAAAGCAAGTTTCCCTGGATCGTGTCTAGTGGATCCCAGACCATCTCCTCACTGTACATCTACTTCACAAACCTGTATACTGAATTACTCATCTTCCCAGTCCTGTAAGTATGTGACACAGCCAGACCTCATCACTACTGTCTTCTGCCCTGAGCATGGGTGAAAAAAGAAAGAGATACAGGGAAGATGATGCAAACCCCAGGTTCACTCTGAAGTGGAGAGCAGGTGGGACACAGCCAGGATGGAGAACAGAGAGAAAGTCTCAGGTAACAGCCTGACAAACCGATTTGTCATATTGCATTCAGAATAGCACAACTGACTAGCAGTGATAGGTTTTAGTTTTATACAGATCCTCCCAGGTTGTTCCCTAGTCCTATGGGTTTAATTCAAGTAATGTATTCTTTTCACAGCTTGTCACAGTTCTTCCAGCCTATGTGCCATCCATCAATTTTAATGTCTTGTATAACAGGGATTTCTGCTCCCAGTTTTCACTTGCTCATGGCTTATTCTTGTGGTTTGTGTGGAAGGACTCTTGAAATTGGACCTTTTACATGCAAGATTTTTAGAAAGTATTTTTTTTATTTTGTTTAATTGCTACTAATAACAAGAAGTAAATTGCATTGGTTTGCAGAGGTGTCAAATATAAACATTTTCTAGTTGCTCTGCTGGGGGTACTTGTGCTTTTGAACATCAAAGCAAACTTTTAATTACAGGAAAAGAAAGGAAAACACAGAGCATTTTGATTTATAGCAACCGCACGGTACTTCTGAAGCTTGAGAAAGTTATTACCCTGAGGGAACTTCTAACACTTAACTGACAGTTCTTGTTTTCTTAAAAAAAAAAAAAGAAAAAGTAATAAAAAAAATGACACTAACTAGATTTAGACCACTTTATTCTCTCCCCTTTCTCTCAGCTGTGCTGAACCAAGCTTTGGTCCAAATGAGAAATTGGGTCTCAGCATAGTTCAAGATCTTATTATAGCTACAGGGTAAGATTTACATCCTCTGGTATGTGGGGAGAAGTGAGAAGGGAAGTGAGCAGAGGCATTCTGCCCAATGAAAAGCAACTGCATTCCAAGAGATATTCACTGCTGCATCACTCTGCTCACTTATATGCATGCAGAAACAGATATATACTGAAGCTGCAGTTTGACGAGAAACGCCAGAATGCTCTTGACTCCCTTCAGATCATCCTTCTCTATTCAGCCTTTTAGCTACTAGTGACAGTATTTGTTCTAAAGAGCCAGAGATTATTTGCCCAACTCTTTCCAAGTGCTGTTATATGGCATAGTTACTCTTCTGGGCGTATACTATAACATCTTAAACTACAACTGTCACCTTAATACAGGTTTATAAAACAATTTGGTTAGCACGATCTCTACTAATAAAACATTTATATGAAGAATCAATATCTGTTCCCTCCAGTTCCCTTTCTTTATGTGAGTTTTAATTTCCCCTGTGTGTATATGTATGTATACATCTAGAGATGCTGGAATGATTTTGGCCTACAGGGCTCAAGTAAGGAGCATTATTAAGTGCTGACTGGGTCTAGGTTAAATGTGAACTTAAATACCAGTCAAAATATAGATAATTTTGTCTGGAGTTCAAACTTTTGTTCTGATAGTAAGCTGACGTCTTCCTTGCAGTTTCTGTAATTTTTTAGGTCTACTTCTGTGGAAAAAAATAGCTCTTAACAGTCACAAAAAACATTTTTGTACTTCATTTTGCTGTTCATGTAATAAAGATCATGCATGGCCTTATCCTCCCAATGACAAATTGTATGTTGGGAGAATATACATATTAAATTATTACAGTAATTGCAATAGTAAATCTCAATTAATAAAATAATGACCCTATATCCTAAGGTGTAGAAAATATATATCTGAATGAGATATGTGTTTTGTGGCTTATGGCAGTCAAAATACTGAATGAACACTGAAGTCATATCTAAACACGCTATCTGGAAATTTTATAGAAAGAGCAAAAATATTTTTAAGTGGTTTTCTTCCACTTCCAAAAAGAAAGACATGAAAAATACATTTGCTGTATAACCATCAAACCATCAAAAGGACTTAAGAGAAGCGTATATGCAATAGTTGCTTGGAACTCAGTAGAAGCTCATATTTTATCTTCTTCACATCTGCGGACATTCTAGATTCCAGCAACTCTAGGAATATGTGTAAAAAAAATATACTCCAAACTACAGATATCTTCACATCTCTTTATTCATGTATGTGCATTATTTCAAAAGATGCAAATTCAAAACTAGAAACAAACAAGTAAATTTTTTGAATTAACTTAAATTTTTCCATCTCCCTGTAAGAAAGAAAAGAAGCATTATCTTGGGTAAACATATTTCTATTCTAATAACCCTTTCACAAAGCCCACAGGCAAAGAGAATACAATAACTCTTCACCACTTTCCCCATGTAAATTTTATCCCCATCTTTTTGTATTCCTGAAATAGGAATGTTGTTTTTGACGTCTCTATATCCAGGCATATCCAACATCCTGCAATATTTATCTTTTCAAACTCATTTCACTGTAGTAGAATTTTGACACAGGTATTAAGAAACCTGACAAAACACAAAGACTGTAAGACAACTCAGATCTCTTTTTTAAAGTTCACTTTTTAGAATTGCAGATATGTTTTAGAAAATAATCTAAAGCTCTGAACTGTGCTGTGCACCCTTCCTGATACAGTCTTCTGGAATGGACTTCCAGCTACTCCCTGAAATCTGTCTTTCAAATTAGCTGAAACTGTGTAATAAACGCTCAGAATAATTAATCCTTAGTATAATATATAGTGATTTCCTAATATCACACTTTTGCAGAGCTCAAAACTGCTATTTCTGGACTTGTCAATTGAAAATAATAAAAATAAGAAGCTTCCTTACCTAAAAAAAAAAGTCAGAGAAACTTCATGATTTGAGTTATTTGGTTTATGGATTGAGGGGCTAGGGTTGGTGGTGGTGGTTTGTTTTCATTCAACACAGTAATCACAAAACATGTCTTATTTCTAATATATTTCTCTTTTCTCCTTATAACAACCTGTACTTGGTGCATTTTGAAAATATATAGCAGAAGGAGGGAGTAAATCTTCATAATTTTTTATTTCTTCATGTAGAAGTTGAAATTATTTAGTTACTTCTTGTGTGAAACACTATACTTCATGAATTTCAGAAGCACTCTTTTCTTTTTATACCTTCACACAATATTTAGGAAAATGGTGATGAATACTTTTACTCTCCAACTTTGGTTTGACTATCCAAGCTACTTATTTTTTCATTTGAATCTTAAACTCATAAATGTGGTCATTTATTTTCTGGCATGAATTCTTGAATTTAATAAAAGATTGTGAGAGATTACACACTTTATTTTTTTTTATTTAATAGTCTCAGTACTCTGCAAAATTGTAACTAACTCATTAATATTGAACTGCATCAAAAAAGATTTGTACCCCTCAAAGCTGTGTATCCAAATGTTCTTATTGCATCTCATTGCTCATTTTTGTGTCTCAAAATTTATTTTAAATTTATAAATATTTTCTCTCTTCATTTATTTGAACATTTTCCACTCCCAGCACAGTATCATATTTTAGACTAATTAAATATAGCATTTATTTTTTCAAAATACCTCACAGATTTCAATAAGTCATTACACACACTCATCCTAGAAAGCTGGCTGAAAAATTGTAATGAATTATAATGAAAAAAAAAAAGGTTTATTGATGTATAGATTGTATATAGGATGGGTGGGATGTGTAATTTCACATTGTACTTTCCTGGAGAAAACTTCAGAACAAAATATAAAAAGAGAAAAAAAGAGAAAAGAAGAAAGAGATGGTACAATACTCAATTCCTAAACTGAATATAGTTTTATGGACAGTGATCTACGAAGCAATTTGGATTTCATAAACTGAAATAACATAAATAAGATCTGTGTAGAGAGAGTATAATGTGCACATGATGTAAGAATAAGTACTATAAACTATTAGTAAAGTAGACATTAACTTGTGACTGGTAGATTTAAAACATAATCATCCATTAGAAATCACAATCAAAAAGTACCGTTATTAGTTGAAGTGCAACAGGACTAGCCTTATGTTTTTCAGTATTTTAAGTGATCCAGAAAAACACATAAACATGCAGCTGATGAAAATTATAGAACTAGAAATTGGCAGAGATTAAAAAAAAAAAAAAAAAAAAAAAAAAAAAAAAAAAAAAAAAAAAAAAAAAAAAAAAAATTAAAAAAAAAAAAAAAAAAAAGTTGTTCAAGAAAGCAGTTATTCGTAACAATCTGGACTAGGATTATTTATCAAATTGTTCACATAAATTATGGTATCTAAATACACAGTCTGCACAGGAAAAAAAAATTCAATGATTTTCAGAAGATATAAGAACAGCAAAAACTAGGACTCAGTGTGCAGTGTAGCTCTGATAGAAAGACTGTGCTTTGAAAAAAACAGTGAGTAGTGGAAGTCTAGCTCAAAGGAAAAGCTTGAAACATGGGAATCCTTGCAGCTGGACTGTTGTCCAGTCAGGAACTGCAGTATTTCACACTTTCATAATATATTTTTATAAAAAATGTGAAATTTCTTCATTTCATTCTATATCATCAAATTTCAAAGATTTGGAATTATTTGCAAAATATCAGGGTTTTTTTGGTCTTCTTTTCTAGGATTTACTACATATGCACACACACTTAATTTCCAAAGGGAAAGCATAACTGTACTTGATTTTTCCCTTGGTTCAGTCCACATAGCTAACAACCAAGAATTTTTTCCACAAAATTGAGGTACACTGGAAAGGACTGATCAGTGTTTCCCTTTCTTCCTACAAAACTCTGAAATAAAGATATTTTGCTGTTGGTTGACTTTCATCCATATATATATACAGACATTTTATTTACTATTTAATTAAAAATGTGTATGTCTCATTGGTTATTAAGTTGATCACAAAAATTTTACATGATGCTAGTTCATCTGTATGATGTGGTAGTCACCAGGGTTTTAGGCTCATGTGAGTATCCTCTGCTTATGCATGCTATATTTATCAGAGGGAGACAATGTCTATGACATGAACTACTAGGTTGCCAGTGTAAGACTGCTGAACTGTGTTTTATTAAGGAAGATCTAAAGACATAGGAAGCTTGCCATTGACAGTCCATGAAAAAGACTCAGCTGAACTAAGTTGTTCAGGAACAAATTTTTCAGATAACAATGGCACAGGAATTTTTCCATCATCTCTTGCTTTTCTTTTTTCTTTCCCTTCTGGACTCATCGGACAGCTCTTAATCTTGTAGAAAATGGTCTGTGCCCTCTTAAATCTTAGGCTGTGGCTGCTAGAACATTGGCACTCTGTGAATACTGTACCTACATTGATGAACTATAGGATGCCTGTTGCCTGTAGAATTTGTCCCTTGTATCATGCTGTTTTTCTGCTCCATGTTAAATTTGATAGGGTATGTTTAAGTTGAAAATCATCTAATATCTGTAATCAGTGCAGTGTCTAGGGATATATCTATCGGTTCATTTTAACACCCTTAAGTTTAGCAGCAGTATTGCTGTCTTTTGACAGCCTATTGTATTAACATGTTAGACAACTTAGCAATATGTTTCTGTAACAAGGAGACTGCAATTTGCTTTTACATTTCAACCCCTCCATATTTTTAATTGTGAGCACCCTGCTGGTAAATGTGTTAAACTGATTATAGTGAGTACTTGAATAATTACAAGAATTTCATAATTAAGAAGTCATGGTATCAATCTTGTTATGAACTGTTTTCAATGAAATGTCTAGAAATTACTGTTCTCCTGAAAAAAAACTTTATAAAAATAGAGACATGCTTAATTAATTCTAATACAAGGACAAGCTCAGTCATTTGTTTTAGAATCTGAAAGAAATTCCAAAATTCAGCTTTGCTTTTTCTATTGGAAATGGAGCTTCAACATTTTAGTTTTCTGATAAATTAATCTACATAGAGAAAATATTTATTCTATATGAATATGTCTGAGAATTACAGTTAATGTTCTGTGGCATTTATCTTTTACTTCCATTCTATTTTCTTTTATTTTTATGGTTCAAAGTTTAAGAGGAATGGTACTAATATTTCATGTAACAGGTATGAGTATCCAGTTGAAGAGGGCAGAATTTCCTGATACACATTTCCTTGGGGCAAAGAGACATGAATCCTTCAGCTTTCAATTTCCAGACAGCTAAATGAGAAAAAGTAGTAAAAGGTAGTAACAAAAATCAATAATATGGACTTTCTAATTATAGACTTCAAGAGGACAGTGCCTCAGAATAACAAGCAGTGAATGACTCGGTTCGTTTCTTGACATATTCTGTTCCTGAGTGAATAACTCACCAAATTTTATGAACTGCAGATTACTTTGGAACAGGCTCTTGAGGATCTTCTTAACCCATGTAGACATCCAAAATAGAGACTTCTATAGCTGAGATATATGTCCAAACTCTCTTTACTGTCAGAATATTTTAACACATTTTTTAGGATGTGATTCAATTTATTTAAATAAGTGTCATGGATAGAAAGACAAAAAAAAAAAAAAGGGCTTACTTCTTTCCATGAACTATAAAGGAAGTCAAAAGTAATTTGTAGATATTATCAAAAAGATGAGGCAAATCCTAGGATGCCACTAGACTGAGGTAAATTTTGTCACTCGAAGTATGAATGAATGAAAACTGGCCAAGGTTGCAGAGTCAGGAAGAGCAGCAGGAATTGGATTTGAATACTCCAGTTACGAAAAACACAGCCCCACCTCAAAATCCACTTTTCCCCAGCCGAGAGTGACATTGTGATCATTCCTGGGGACAACGTGGCTCAGTAGCCCCAGAGGCTTCCATCTGGGACTCCAGCCTGGTAGCCCTGAGGCTATAAAAGGACAGAGCTATGTCCTATGACATGTGTCAACATAGTCTAATGTTGAAGAGATTTGAAGCCACCTATTCAGAATGAGAAATCCATGATAACTAATTCTTTCAGCTGCTGTGATTAAGATGTCTGAGGTAACTCTGCCTGTCACTGTGTTGGACTATGCATATATTTTCTCTCTCACATGCATGCACGTACACATAAGACCATGCATTATCATCTCAGCTGCAAAGAATGGATAAATGATAATCCCTTTACTTTGTTATCATCTTCTAATATTGCCATTTCATTCCCCTGATAGAGATGCTGTTTCTCTGTTTTATTTCCATTGTATTTTTTTTTTATTATGCTATGTGAGTTGGCAAGTGAAGGAGTCTTAGATCTTCTTGATCCTTCGTTCAGATTACCAAATTTTTTTTAAAGAAAAGCTCAAAAAGTATGCATCTTTCTAAGCTACTAACACAGAGCAGAAATACAGACTTCATCTGAAAAAGTATTGTTTCTTTTAGCCTCCTGCAGAGGCTCCTGCAGAGCTTGCCATCTCTGGATTTAAACAACACATACTTGGAGCAGTATTTACTTTACTCTGCACCGTGCCTGTGTCTCATGGGAGAATCTTGATAGGCTGAGACCCAATAAAGAAGCATTTAGTATCTCTGGAGCTTCCACAGAAAATTAATATAAAAATCTGAATATAATGTAGGAAAAAAAATCAACCAATTCATAATTGAAGAAGAAAGATAGTAAACTAAGTCATGCTTAAGCATGATAAAAGGCTGCCCAAAGCGGCTCTGGAACCTCCATCCCTGGAGACATTTGACTAGACTGGAAAAGGCCCTATGCAGTCCAATCCAATTTTGTTGGTAGACCTTTCCTGAGGAACAAATTGACAAATATGACCTTCAGAAATCCCTTCTAACTGAAATTACTAATCAGTAATAAACATGAGTTTGGTATTTTATCTTCTTACCTTTATCCCCATATTTAGTTTTATTTGTGCTTGATTTGGTGTTAAAAAAAAAGCAAAAAAGTAGAAGTATACATTATATATAATATGTATATAGGTTTGACTGTCAAATATTTTAATAAAATTTTTGATACTTTTTCCTGTCACAAGGACATTAAATATGATATCAATCACAAAATCATTATCCTTAGATCTGAAAAAGAACATAAGTGTCCAACAGTTTAATGAATTCATTAATATATAGAGACTATTATCAACATGCTTTTCATTTTTAGATTGCATACAATGTATCAGCTTTCTATTTTTACATAGAATTTTATTAGAAAAATATTTTCAACTTGAATTAATTTATTTTTAGATAAGTTTATTACTACATCAAAAAAGCAAACTGATAATTCGCCCAAACTCATACCATTGAATGACAGAAATTTTGATTTCAATAATATTTGAAAACTTTGGTTATCTTGCCTGAGCATTAAAAGAAATGATTTATAATAAAGGAAGCAATATATGAAAGCATTCTCTCATATAAATTTTTATTCAAGATATTTTCACTATGGCACTGCCATATGTCTGCTATGTTCTCAGTTTAAAGTTTGACTGTATAAGTCAGTATTTAGGTCCCTAAGACACTGCACTCAGACGAAGTGAAGATAAAAAATGTGGCTACCTGCTTATAAGAAGTTGTTGACCTTACAGTAAGGATAAGTCAAGCAAGAAAATGTAG
>VZSG01000439.1:505846-568342 GCA_013398315.1 Nothoprocta pentlandii | reverse complement strand
GAAAGGAAAGGAAAGGAAAGGAAAGGAAAGGAAAGGAAAGGAAAGGAAAGGAAAGGAAAGGAAAGGAAAGGAAAGGAAAGGAAAGGAAAGGAAAGACTGTCAGGCCAGCTGTATTTATTGATCTCTAGCCTAACACAGTGCTCATTGCTGTTTTTGAGTGACTCACACAGCAATATATTTACCCTTATGATATTTCTAAGACAAAGGAAAATGTTACTACTTTTATACAAATGGAGAACTGATATGGAGAGAAAGTAAGTGGCTTGAACCAATATCTCCAGAGTTCTTGTTATAGTCTTGAATGTGATCATCCATCATATTTTTCACCTGCTGGCAAGTAGAAAATAACAATTCCCTCTACTCAGTTTCTTAACCAGAATTATTCATCCTTCACAAAAATCACAGCAGGACTCAACTATGCAAACCCCTACTGATATGGAGAGCAGGTTGCTAGTTTTCCTTTCTTATCACTTTCTCTGCACTCAAAAACAGAAACAGTATTAAAGATATTTTCTTTCGTAAAAATTAAAAAAAAAAAAAACAACAAGTGAGAGAGTAAAAGAAACACTGGTGTTAATCAACATTGTATTTGCTACACTTTTAGCATAAATCAATCTAGCATTTAATAGGCATTATATTGTTTCTATATGCAAGGTCAAATTGTTACCATATTTTAAGATAAATATAAATATAAATCACATTTAATTTGTCTTTGCAGTATAATCTAAGGACAAAATTCTTCATATTTTGTGCCAAGGAAGGCTTGATAGATGAACAGATGGAGAAAATATTCCACTGTTTCTCTTCTCAGCTGTCTGCCATTAAGAGAACAGCACTGTATAATGGAATAAACAGAGTAACATACTGTTGTTGCTGATGTCTTACAAATAGTAAATATTCTCTGACCAGTTGTGGAATGATGCAGAAGAAGCTGTTCTTTGTACTACGTTTTTCAGAGACACTGTTCTTAAATCTGAAATTGTTACAGAAAAAGAGTGCAGTGTTAATGTTTTTGGTTATTGTAACCATCTACTACACACGCTAGGCAGAAAATGATACATGGACATGACAAATAATGTTAAAGGCAAAGCAACTTGGTCATCCTTAGCTATTTTATGAATGCCTGCCAGGCAATTATTCAGCTATTCTTGGGCTTTCCAATAAGAACTTGGTATTGAATGATTTAATTAGCATAATTATTGCTATGAATTTTAAAAATATCACTGCAATCAAGAAGGTGTACAGTCTGTATATTTGGTATTTGCATAGTGATGTTAAGTGTTGATTAGATAACATGAACTTATATCTGAATTTATAAAGGAAGGAGGTTAAAGTGCAAGTTACCCAAGGAGATATCATTTGAATCAAAGTGCTTAGTGGGTTCATGACAATAATGAGGATTTTTAACAAATGTGCAGAGAAAGAACAAGCAAGTGATTAGGGCACTAGTTGGTTCATGTATGCTTCAGCTCCCACCCTACCAAGTATTTTTCAATAACCCTTGGGAACTCACATATGCTGCAGAAAGCATTTTCATTCCTAGTGTGTCCTTGGACACCCACCCCACAATCTGAAAATCAACCCAAGTCTTTAAAAGCTTGGGAACATTTCATGTAGTAACCCAAAGATCTAAGCGCAAATCTGAATTGTGATTAAGAGCCTACCTGTTTAAGCCTTCATTATGGTCAGTACAATTCTGAAGCAAAATCTAGCTGTCTGCTGGTAGTGCTCTTTGAAATGATCTAGGATGTCCCACTGGGATTCAAGGTACTCTTATAGGAAGACACAACCCTACCGTCAGGCTCTACTGTCAGCCCTACCGTCAGCCCAACCTTGTATACTTATGTAGAGCCCAGAAAGCAGTTTGGCTAAAGAGTCACTGAAGGTGCACAGAAACTTGTGCAACCTGTGACTAGTAATTCTGATTGGGTTCCAAAGTTGAGAGATGAGATAAGATAAGATAAGATAAGATAAGATAAGATAAGATAAGATAAGATAAGATAAGATAAGATACATAATTTTGCAGAGTTTGTACATGCCACCTCTATAAACACAAATATATAAGAACAATAACTGTAAGATGGAATAGTCCCTAGGAGAGGTGTACGGAATTTTATTGGAAAAGGAACGATCTGAAAGCAAATTAAATATTTATCCTTTTTAAAATGAACAGGAGTGGTGACAGAAATGGTGATAATAGAGAAACTTTCAGGCAGAAGTAAATGTACTAAAGTCCAGGCTTTCACTGATGTTATCTATATTAAACAGTAAGTAAACTCTATGAAGAATTCAGGAAGAGCGCAATTTATACTATTACTAGGGAAACAGCATTCATAATTCAGTGATAAGTGCTGTCAAGTCATTAAAGGGCAAAAAAATGTCGAGTTTGAGAAGTTTGATGAGCTGGTGTTTTTCAGATGACTATGGAAAAGGAAGATGGAGGCTATAATCAAATCCATACTCTGCTGTGGGTTTCACAGAACATCTGACTTAAATTGCATATGTTTTTTAATCACCACGGAGAGACAAACAAACAAAAAAAACCCCCACCAAATAAAAAAAATCATAGCTACACTACCCAGCGAGAGACAGCATTTACCTAAGTCACAGGACAAAAATAATTACATAGAAAACATTATTTTTACTATCTTTAATAGCTGACATTCTGGAAGAACCTGGGGATGGGATTCATCTTACTTAATTGTGACATATACATCTGAACTAGTCATCTGGAGTCCTTTATGCTCAGCGGAGCACAACAAAATAATTCATCTCATCCAGAGGTAGGCATTTAAAGCAGGTCAGATGAGTCATGCTCTGAAAGCACCCTTTTTTCTAGACTGACTATAAACAGTCTGGACTACTGCCTTTTTTTTAGATCAGTACCCTCTAGCTTGCACTTTAGAAAGGTATATCTGCATATTAACATGATAAAGAACATTCTAATACAGACCAGGACTTTTAAGAATGAGTTGGTTTTAGCAGACTTATCTGACAGATAGACACACAGACTCTTTCCATCTCAGGAAGTTTCCTGTAAGATTTGTTGAGTTATCTGTGCTTATATTAAAACTTCATCTCAGTTATAAGATCCAGCACAGAATTCTCATTGTTCATAATTTAAGATCACAAAGCCACAGTGTTTTATAGAATATATATATATAGTTTAGTTATTTGATAATACAGAGAAAGCAATAAAATCTATACAGTTCATATTGTTATTTGACAAATATTTACAGGAAATAGTGAAGTCTTCTGTGCTGTATTTAGATAAGCAATAGAAGAAAACTTATTTGGTAGCAATTTAACACTGCGTACTTGGGAGTATGAAGATAGATGCATGTAAGAAGCATCTGTAATGAATCCTTAGAATTCATACATTTTTATGTAAATATGCCCTAATCTAGATGCCAAAATCAGCAATTTGCTCCTTATGATAGAAAGATGTCTGATTGTTATGAGATACAAACATTAATTAAAAAAAAAAAAAAAAAAAAAAAAAAAAAAAAAAAAAAAAAAAAAAAAAAAAAAAAAAAAAAAAAAAAGCAAACTACAGCAGTTTATTCGTGTTGCCCTAATCTAAAATTATCTTAACAGGACTTAAGAAGTCTCTTCCTTAGATGAGTTTTTATTCAACAGAACAAAGATAGGAATAATAACTTCTTGCAGTTAAAATGTGTATGAAGGGAAGCATGATAATGATTAATGGATTGACCAACTTTGGAGAGACTAACTCTCCACTCCCACTATTCTTTTCATTTTACTGAAGTTTGTGTCATTGTATTGCAAGTCAGATCCACTCACTAATTTGACTGAAAACCAGTAATGGGGAGGAATATGTTTGAGTAAAGCAGGTGAAGTGACCCAGGTGATGATGTGTCCATACAAACTGCAGGTATCTGGCTCAGGGGAGCCCACAGGACCGCATTGGACTGATGGAGGGAAGAGAAGTAGAGGAGAAGGAGGAGTAGCACAAATTATCACCATCAGTCATGAAACAATTCTTTGAACTCCTATCTGGTGCTGTGTGTCATGCAATGGGGGAGACACAGTAGGATCATACGGTTTGACAATGTGATGATCCTGAGGATTGATACTTATATAGAAAGGTGAAGATACTGACATTCTAAAAGCTAATTTAGCCTGATTTTGTGCCTATGTTAGAAATCAGCAGCAGATGCTTATGGCAAGGTAGGAAGAAACAGAAAAATGGCCAAATGATCCTCCCCTGCACCCACCACTTACTGTGGTTACATTTGGACCACAATTTTTAATCATAAAAATATGCAACACTATAGATTTCTCTTGAACTTCTCTTTTCTAATCCAATTTGTACTTTTGGTATCCAAAATATCTTGTAGAAATGAGTCTTACCATTTAATTACATCTTACGTAAAAAAAGCCACTGCATGATGATTTAATTGGATGCCTTAGTTCTTCTATTATGAGATGTAGTGAATAATCATTCCCACTTCCCCTTCCCCATGCTATTCTTGGATTAAATTGGATTCCCTGGGTAAGGAACTAGTTAGCTTCAACAATGTTAATTTATTTTCATTTTCTAAAAATTAACTGTCAGACACTGCAATTAAAAGATTAACCTTTTTTATTCTGCCAGCTAATCCCATGAGGTATTCACTACCACTGCAATAAAAAAACAAAATACCTTTATTAATGTGTCACCTGTGTCACTCTGCTAGCACTAATATGGTTTTTATTAACTTCAGCCTACAGCGTCAAAGCCGCTTAAGCAAATGGATTCTTCACTATCTAAATACTTTTCATGCAAACAGCCCTGTTAATCAAGATTTATTTTAATGAAACAAAGGCAGACCACACAGCCCAAGAATATGGGTGATTTTTGGTCACATAACCTGCCACATGGTACAATCTCTTGTAAGTGAGCTACAGCTGGAAGTATAGTGTTGAGTTAAGAAACGTAGTGTAAATGACCCCAGAAGAAGTTGCATTGCTCTCAGTCTTGCAAAATGGTCTGTGAAGACCATCCTAGGGAACAGCCCCATTAACTAGTATCAATCATTTAACTATTGCAAAGCAATATGGGATCTAAGATGTGAAGCTCAGCCAAGAGTTCACAAGAGTGTTTTGCAAAGCATTTTCACGTATGGCTTTACCATTTTCAAAGGTTCTCCTGATACACATAAAGCTTGCAAAAATTGAGTATTGCCATTCACATCACTTGAGCAGTGTGTGACTACCATGTGACTACCATTACTTCATGGGCACAGACATATACAAGTAATATGGGCACATTCAGTAGCTTCTATCTGATCTAACCACAGTTGTATTTTGAAGAGGGAAACTTGCTCATATGACCATAAGAGTACCTCTGGTGCACCCTGTAAATAATCCCTGCCTTCTCTCTGTTTCAAACTGCCTATCTACAGAAAAGGCAAAGACTGATCCACATTCACCTCCTCAAACCACTCATAGCTTTGCATATCTTGCAAAAATGTCTTTTCCATGATGCGGAGACTCAAACCCTCTTCCAGCTCTACCGTTCTCTATACCTATTCCTGCCTCTCAGGCATCCACAACTTTGACCCATGGATAAGGCTAAGTTATTTAGCTCCCAAAGGAAGTTAACAGCTTGAATTTGGAGAAACTGTAAATATTTTTTTCCAATTAGCTCCCTAAGAACCCACCTGCTGCCCTCTTTACTTTGAGACAACATAAACTCTTTAAGAAATCTTTCTTTGCAGTGAGATGAGGAGGTGATGCACCGGCCTTGGGGCAGAGAATTCCACTCTATTACAGCTCAGTACAGCTTCAATACAGCTACAGAAATGCCTGTAAGGATCTGGGCTTCAGTGCTATGCTAATAAGGATTTTGTAATTAAGACTTGACATTAAACAAACTTTTCAGGTTTAGGAAACTGAATTTCTCTGGTTTTGTTGTTGTTTTTAACTCCTTCCCTGAAATATTTTTTTCATTATCTTCTTTAGTTGTAGCAAAATTTATTTTTGTTGTACTGTTCACCATGATCTAGTCAACCAAACATAGAAAGTTTGTAATTCAGAAATATATCTGTTTGGAAATCTACATATTAACATTGCATCTATCTATTAAGGAATAAAGTAGCTAGTCCAATGAGATTGAATAAGATTTTTTCTTCTAAAAACAAAATATTTCCTTATTTTCAGTGTCTGTCTATAATACAGCCGACTTGACAGAAAAAGATATTTGAGTATCTTAGCAGATTCCCAAAAGAAATGATGCCTGAAGCAGTTATCCCACAAAGCTGGTGAAGGTGCAGGAATTGTATAGGTGCTCTTAGATACAAGAAAGTACTCATTGATATTTGGAGTCATGTCAGTAGCAGAGCTAGCACAGCTATAGCAGTAACATAATTCAGCTAGAGTACTTTAAAGCAAATACTCCTGTTTCATTCCTTGCTTCTCCCTTCACAAGAAATATAAGAAATGATTTGGAATATAAGAGACAAGTAGAAAATCCATTTGAAAGAAAACACTTGAATGTTATAGTAAAAAATACACATGAAATCAGATCCTCATTCAAAGAGCTTGAAAGGAGAATAGGGCCTTTGGTACCATTCACTGTAAGCTTCCACATAATTTCAGAAAATGATGAGAGGCCAGTGTTCAAAACCAAGATATACTCCAGGACCGAAGTTGTCTCAGCCCTTCTATTTATATTTTAAGTTTTTTCAACAACTCTGTAAGATCATTCAGCAAACTCATTTTTGCAAAACATTTTTAACAAATCTAATGTCCACCTATTTTTAAAAAGAAGCTCTTAGGGTGACCTTTGAACTCTCACGGGAAATTAGAAAATGGAGAAGTTATTGGAGGAGGAGATCCAACAAAATTACAATCATGAGAACCTTGAAACACAGCATGTAATTGAATCTATTCACAAGCCAAAAATCAATGCAGTCAGCCAGAAGTATACCAAATGTGACATTCATTTTTTCTGCTTTATCAAGCTTAATTGATGTCTTAGTAACTAAATAAGAGTAATAGGCAGCCTTATGGTCAAAGCCTCAAGAGATATTTCAAATGGCTATTCATAAAGGCTGCAAATAATTCATATTTTTGAGTGTCAGTTGATGTGGTGATAGAATAACTATGTCACTTTTAAATACCACATATCCCTGGCATTAATTTCCCCCTGTCCCTCCAATCTTCCTACTGGGAGAAGTAACAGATGAAAATCCATCTAGCTGGCATATCCTTACTTGCAGAAACTCTTGATATGTCAGATTGGTTTTGGACAGAAAGTTAACATACCATAGCTAACAAGATAACATCAGTGACATTTCTTGGCATTTCAGAACACAGTTTGTCATAATGCATACGCATACATAAATGCATGAATATATTCCAGAATCCAACAAAGGAGAATACTTGCAGGAAATTAGTAACATAGGAAATGGTTCAAAATGATGCCCTGTGCTGCTGCCGCCTCCTTCTCCATATTCAAAATGCAGTAAGGTCAAAACCATTGCAATGCACCAACACTAAGACCACCATCAAAGAATGTCAAGGAACCTAGCATTTGCCAAAAAAAAATGAGCAACAGAGAATAGTATTAACAGTAGCTTCTTCCAAAGTCCTGGAAAGTGGAGCAGAAAACACGTGGCCAGTGATGTTTGTAACTTTGAAAAACAGACACAACTAGCAATACTAATGAGGAAGACTTGAAAGGAAGATCCATGAAGTTTACAGTAATCGAAATCACAACTAGTATGTGCATATTTTGAAAGCTGTTGAGGCTGATATTTTATCAGAACATTCCATTGTCAATCATCTTTCCTTATTTATTTCCTATAATTCAATAGTAACAATGTTGAAGAAGACAGCTATGTTGAAGCAATCCTATTCCAAGATGGTGCTAATGTTTTAAATATTTGATCTGAGAGTCTCAAATGGTTTAAGGCAATGATAGGCTTTCATTTTCATCTTTCCTCTCTCAGAAATATTTCCATCAGTTCTTGAAACTCTCAGTCTCACCTTGCTTAAGCAAAAGCAGGTTTCAAATAGACCTTACTAGCAGGGGTAAATGCAAAAGTAACAACAAAATTATTTCTATAATATTTTCAGGAATCACAGTATTTACTTAGAGGAAGAAGTACTTTCCTTCTTCAGCATTTATAAGGCTATATCCATCTGGCAAAGGCATAAGACAGCTGTGTTCCTGNCATCTGGCAAAGGCATAAGACAGCTGTGTTTTTTTTTTTTTTTTTTTTTTTTTGTCAAAAAACAAAAGAAAACAAAGCAAAAAACTCTGATCTCAGCATATTTACAAGCCACAATTTTTAGGGTTCTGAGAAAACAGGCTATGTGAAAATGACTCAATCATAAGCGTAGCAAAGCGTAGCAAAAATGACAACAGTGGAAATGACAATATTTAAGGCACCTGAAATGTCCACTTAGATCAAGCTTTCCTTATATTTGAACCTCTTTAAACTCCCCACCACACATTTTTAAGGAGACAGTGTCATGTCAAAACAAAGAGCAGACATATTTTTTTCGTAGTTCCCTTATTTGAATCAAAAGATACGTAAAGCTCAAGATAACTTTGAAAAATGAAGAGGAAAAGAAGAAAAAGATTGGAGGACTCAGAACTTCATTTTGAGGAAAACGAGATTAGTAAAATTAATAACTATATTATATTATCTTTATATTATATAAATATTTATATTATTATTTTAAAATTATATAATACCTATATTTATATTATTTTTACTTTTTCAATAAGAAACTGGCCTGTACTTGCAGTAATTCATTTAAGCAATTACTTGCATTTGTAAAGAAATAGTTAGCTCAGTCTTTGAGAATTACGCGGGTTTCGATCTAAAATCTAGCAGTTGCAGAGAGCACCTGTTTGTAACTTTTATCCTGCAGAGTAATCTTATCTTCTGTGAAACATGCTACTGCACTTCTCTTTAGACATGATATGGATGAAATGTGCCAGCCTTGGAAGAAACATCATTTTCAAATTCCAATCCAAAAAATAAGTTTTTTGCTATTTCTCCCAGTTCCACTGCCTGACAATCAGCTAAAATATCATTCACCATCTCAAGTAACTTTAGAACAAGGGAAGACAATATTATTTAAGCATTGTTTTGGCTGTAAAGAAAAGAGGGGCTGGATGAATCAAATCTCAAGCTATCAAAATCTAAACATATAGAAAATTTCTAAGTATTAATGTAAAATTTTAAAAAGATAAATCCTTCTAAATAGCTTTTAATTTTGTGTCCCCATATTTTTCCATAGACAACCACCACGGAAGCTCTTAATTACCCCTTAAGTGCATTCATACAGTATATCAGTACAGGATGCCCCTCCAGCTCTCTTTTGGTGAAGATTACATCAGTACCAGTGTGGAAGCAGTCAGCTGCATTGCTCTCCATTGAAGTAATTAGTGCATCTGAGAAGTACAGGATTTTACCATAGGCTGGCAGTGTGCTAACTTGCCTCCATCACTTTCAGCACCTGAACTGTGTTTTCCTATTACTGCACCACCCTGAACATATTTCCACATTGCACATTATAAGAGAATTTTGTTTGGGAACCAGATTAGGAACTCTTTAATGACTAAGCAATATACTTTTGAAATATGCCTTTTAATAACTAAAGAATACCTCTGAAACTGAATATCAATTTGCCTCAGATATGTGACCTTTGGAGTTAACCAAGAGCAGTTTATACAGCTGAAAACACAATTTCAAAGGATTAAATTTTCAAGTGATGAAGGATTTTTGCTATACTGTCCTCTTCTGAGGTACCCTAAAGTCTCTATAACTCCCCACTTTTGTGATAGGGGCAAGGGCACAGCACATACAAAGGATAAATATTATGCAAGAGCCACTGTGAGCAGCGGGATAGACCTTAGCAGTCTTCCCCACTTTTCCACTTAAAAATAGCTGTGGAGTGCAAAGAATTTATTGTACATGTAATGGCACATTTCAACTCCTTCCTGGTTCCTTCTTTCCTTCTGATTACTTCCCTGGTTCCTTTACTTCCTTCTGAAGGAGAAGTAAAAAGAAAAACACGCACACACACACACACACAAAAGAGTCTTGTTGTAAATCAGATACAAGACCACAATATTTAAAAATGTAAAATTCATTTTCCATTCATTCTTTATTCTTCCCTCCAATTAGCAGCTAATCTCATCCACATAGCTGCAGGCTCCACACTGGTAAATGTTGTGATTCACTAAGAACTAGTTGGGAACTTTTATTTCTTCTAATTACAATATATAATTGCTTCAGAGCTTTCTCAGACTTTTCCATGATTAGCAAACCTTTGGGAAATTGTAGATGTAACTTATTTTTAATAAATGGAACAATTTTATATTCAAATAGAAGACTAAAATCCACAAAAACTAAGCAATTTAGGGTTTAAAGGCCCCTGGAATATATTTGAGAGACAGGAAGGCAGGACTTTTTGTCTTCAACCTCTTTAGACTGGAAATAGACAATGATACTGTTGTTACTGGAGTGAACAATACTTTGCCCACAAGAAAAATAAACAAACAAATAAATAAATAAATAAAATGGGAGAGTAAGACCCAAAGAAAGTAAGCATTCCCTTTCCTTCCTGTTAGAGACCTGCAAGCAGCAGGGAGCTCAGGAAGAGGTGCAGGATGATGAACTGAGAGAAAGCAAGGCTGCTGTGCAGTCTGCTGCAAGGGTGTGTTGGGTACGAGTGACAGGAAACGTTTCAGGACACAGGAGCTGAGCTCTGTGCACTAGTGATTATTAGCATTGCCCCTGGCATGTTTTCGGGTAGTGCCAAACAGCAGTCCAAAACAGCTCTTGGGGAACGATTAGAAGTTAACACAAGTCAGGACTAGTTCCTGACAGGAATTTTGCCTGTAGCAGCCCTGTTTTGGAAGGCAAGAGTCTTTTCATACGTAAGCAAACAATTCTGCTGTAATTGCCCTCAGTGCCAATGATTCAAGGCGCATTTTTATTGCTAGTGAAGACTAAGTCAGTGCTCAGCACACAAACTGGGCAGGAATAACACCATGCAACCTCTATATTGTGGCTCAGCACACTCTGAAGCAATTCCCAACCTAATACTGACCTGATCCAAAAAGCCAAGGCAATGCATCAAAGCAATATTCAGATGCTGATAAAAACAGAGCTCTCACCTGAGCTTTAAGCTTCACAGCAGGACAGAAATGCATCAGCATGCATGTATAACCTCAGGATCTGAGCTAGCTGCCAGACGTGTGTCAGTGCACTCATGCCATAGAGGTGATAAAATGCAGAGGTTTGTACTCTGGAAAGTTCAGGGTTGGTACTTCAGGTGAATCTTAAAAAGCACCACAATATTTCCTAGAGTACCATACTGAACTTACAAATGTTCCAGTACAAGTATCAAACAACACTTGTAGCAATCATTTTGTCACAGAAACAAAAAGAAAAGAAACTATCCGTAAGGTCTGCTTTCTTGCACAAAAGGAAAATTTCAATGGAAAATAGTACAGGCACTGGAAGCTGTACTGGCTCATGGGGAAACTGAATCACAGCAGTAAGATTCATCTTTCTAACTCCTGGAGGGTTTGTTAGTTCAGGTATATATGCTTTATTCACTTCTTGGACTAAAGAGAAAGCAGAGGAGAGACTGAAATGTTTCACAGACTACATCAATCCTTCAGGCTACCAGCTGATCCATACTACAACATCCTTTGGCTTAGCAACTGTCACTGTCTAACTCTGTATTTATCTGGTGACTTGAATAATGCTTCTCGTTAACATAGACCTCATCTCAGTGAAAATGAATGACAGCTGAATTGGACAGCTTCAGAATTACTCCATGTAATCAGTTGAATATCATCAAATTATTGTGTGAATGTTGTTATGTGAATTATTTTGTCCATGGTTATATATTTCCTAAGTGGCATCCCAGAACTGATAAATAAAAATGGTAAACTACAGCTTTCGCTCTGTTTTGCATAATCCAAAAAAACAAAACAATTGACTCTGAAGGGAACAACAACAGCAACAACAACAAAAAAAAAAAGATTTTTGCAGTTACTTTCTCTGAAGAGAATAGAAAAATGAGGAGAAAACACCTAGATATATGAGTCAGGCTGTCTAGAAAGAGCGAGCTAATGGTCTACATTTGCATAAGACATTTGCAAAGAAATAAATGTAGATGAATAAAACAAAAATTTGTTACTCTGTCTTTGATTCTTTTCTCCATCTTGATACAACAGGGAATTGATCAGTTATAAAGTACTTTAGCTCCTTTCTCTCCCTCTTTTAGGGTAACTGTTCCTGATTTTTTTTTTTCTGTAATTTTTATGCATGGCAAAGACTGAGTATGTCTGAAATTGATAAAGGTTCTGCAATGATGTATACTTGCAAGACAGTCTTTCTGTGAATGTATTTTGAAGTAAGTCTTATCAAGAAAATGTCAGTAGTGTCCTAATGCTATTCCATATATCCAGATGCTAAAATTCAAAATAGCAATGGAAAGGGGAGCAGAAATGGAAAAATGGGGAGCAGAGGAAGAAAACTAGTCAGTACTAATGTCTGAGATGGGTTAGTGTTTTGAACAATACCTCATCAAAATGTCTGAATAAAGACCTTCTTCATGGCCATTGTCAAGCTGGTTACCAGGCATCTGTCTCCTCATCATCTCTCCTTTTCTGACATGCATAAAATAGGCATTTTTCCTCCACTAACATTCCAAAAATCTCTCCTGAGACAATTTTCTCAGAATTCCCCAATTGCAAAAAGTTTACTTAAACCATTACTTCCTAATAACTTGTCTGTTAGAACATCTGCCCTAAAAAAATCATTTTGAGACCCACTCCTCACCAGGAGGAGGAAGATTGGGATCCGAATAGCTACATCCTAACAGCCTGTGCTAATCACGGAGCGACGGGACGCAATTGTCTCTTTTGCTCTGAGTGGAGCCAGTGCCACCACGAGCAAGGAGTGCAAAAGCCACACAGGGCAAAGGGAAGCAGATGGTAGCAGATGGGCTGGTCAGATGGGAAAGATCCTGTCTTGAGTGGCTGCTCTTAGAATTATCCTAGGTTTGTTTTTAATTCCTTTGCCAATGAGTACCCAATAAAACTGCAGCAGCAGCAGCCCAGGAAGCAGAACAGCATTTACTTGGCATATGTATTTATCAGGCAAATATGCAAAAACCAGAACAGGTCCATGATGTTTCAGAAACACTCATCTCTCCCACATTTCCTATTGACTGCTTTAAGCATCTGAACACTTAATGTAAGAGCAGCTGTCAATCTTACCTTGCCCTGAACTGAAAGTAGTTTTGCAAATTCTCTTCTTAGAGTCAGGCTAAGAATTTACAGGTGGCATTTGCCACATCAAAACACTCGAGTCCTTTCATCTGAGCAAACTTTAAATTCTGCTCTTCCTAATTCACCATTTTTCACTAATTCACACACATAACTTCAAGAGATAAGTGAAAACCTTATTTCTCAGTTTGTTTTAAAGTTTTTTTCATCAGCTGAAGCACTGTCCTAGAAAAACTACAAGTCAATTAAAAATGTATAGATATACACATGTAAATGCAATCGCTCATCTCACGAGTTATTTAAAATATTAATACAATAAACAGGGCATTAAAAATGAAGCCATCATCATTTGGGGCTACCTATATATATTTTATACCTAACATATTTCTGTAGGGCATATCTGTCTAAAATTCATTAGAAAACTTATTTCCTTAGTGTATCAGTGCTGCTCTTAGGACATCATATAAACAAATAAAAACACCCACACGAGATTATTCAACACATCATGTAAGAGGAATTGCTTTCCCAGCATGAAATGTTTCTCAGCTGAGTTACCATATGCCTCCTATTCCTTATTCCATTTTTTCCATCTCTTCTAACGTAAACACTTCCATCTATTAACAACATTTCAAATTCTTTACAATTTAAATATTGCATAGCAACACATGTAAACTGCAGTCTATGTTACTTTTATTGCACTCTTGGTACAGAATCAAAGCAGCTGACAACAGAATCTCAGCTCAGGCTAGGAAACATACATCAGCTCAGCTGCGAAACTTTATATCCAATAAATCCTGTCAAATGCTCTATAAATCTTTGCATTAAAATAGTTATACTGTGTTGGGGCATTTTCTCTGAATTCTCTTTCTGACTTTCTTCAAAACACTGCTTGTATTTCTTCAAAATTTCACATGTAAGAAGAAGCTGTATTAACTACCTTCTGTATTAAAGGCAAAATAAAGCAGCCAGGATACAGCTCTGGTTGGCTGGAATGCAACCAATAAAGTGAGCAAAGTCCCGTTAATGTCAATTGTGCCTGATTTCCTCCCAGTAGCTAAGGAATAGAGAAAAAAAAGGCAAACTATTGTTTCAAAAGCCTGTAAAGAAAACATTAAAAACTAAAAAACTGGGAGTATAGATCTTATGATCTAAGTGAATCTTGTAAGGAGAGTTATTTTTCACAGAGCTTACAAACAGAAATGGTTTTTATTTCCCTCCACAAAGAAAGAAAACAAAACTTTTTATTCTGATATATTTGAGTATAATTGAAGTGACGTTAATCCAAAAATGTCCTGTTTTTCTGTCAGTTCAGTCATAAACAGCATTTTTGCAAAGCTGGGCCACTGTCTGTAAAGTTAATTCAAGGTG
Source organism: Nothoprocta pentlandii (assembly GCA_013398315.1). Classification (NCBI taxonomy): domain Eukaryota; kingdom Metazoa; phylum Chordata; class Aves; order Tinamiformes; family Tinamidae; genus Nothoprocta; species Nothoprocta pentlandii. Next base: position 553,701 of record VZSG01000439.1, on the reverse strand, counting down.
TAAGATGGTATCCCAGAAAACTAGTTCTTCTTTGCTGATTTATGAAGTCCATGATACTTGGTTCACTGTAAATGAGGCATTGAGCAAGAAATCTGTCCACAGAGAGAAAAGCACCTTGATGTTAACATTTCTAATCAAGAGGTGAAAACTGATATAGTGCCATTTGGATAACTTAACAAGACACTTAAACGCATTACATCTTGGAAATTCAAAATATTTTAAGACTTTTAAGGGAATAACTATTCTGACATTTTTGATGTTGACATTTTAATGATGTTTTCATCTGAAATCATTCACCTGTGTAAATAAAAAAGTAAACTTACATAGGCAAACAAAAATGTATTTATTCTTTTTAAATGTGAATGGTCTGAAGACTGGTAGTTGTAGTTAATGCTCATATCTAGTTCTAAGATTGAAAATCAGTCTCATGCAACCTAGTGTTATGAAAGTCAAAGGCTCTGAAATCAACTTTATTTGGGATGTATCTCTGCATTAGTCATTAAAAAATCTATGCAAAGCTCAGTATTTGTGACCAAATATTCTATATAAAGTTCAATATACTCCTATTGACATTTCATCCATGACTACTTAAACAAGTAATTTTACCCTATTCTTCCAGAGAAAAAAAAAAGTAATTGAGTATTTCTAATAAATGGGCAATTTATTAGACCATTTTATTGTCTAATATATTTAGAACAAAGAATGAATATTCTTGTTCTTCAACATGATTTTAAGCAGCATTAAAAAACATCCACGGCTAAGTAAATCTTCTGAATTGAGTATAAATGGTCATTTAAATGAAAACACAGGCTTTAAATTATCTTTCTTGAGTTAATGCTATATTATAGAACTTATCAGCTAATTAAAGAGAAACCTTCCCCTTAAAATAGCCTAAGGCCCACAATACTTATCTTAAACTGCAAATGGATATGGTACTCTGTTTTCAAGCTACGAAACATATTAGAAATTCTTTAAGTCTTAAGTTGTCATTCAGTTATGCAGTAATGAACTCTGAGGATATATAGTTTATTATATAATACTTACAATGTCTTTTGTTGCAATTTTTAAATTCTTAGATTCACTGTCCAAAAGCTCTGTGAGAATTTTAAACCTTTATGAGATGCTTATCCAGCAGAGGAAAACAAAAAGCTATCTTGCCTAACAACTATTAACTAAAATAGACAGATAAATAGGTTCGTTCAGCTCCAAGTTGGGATTAACTAAAACACTTAGAGTCACAGATCCATGTTTGGAAATATATATTGATCTTATTCAGGTACCTACACTTCTCCTTATACAGAAATCGATATACATTACAGCTGCAGACTCTGATCTTGTAAGAACTTGTCAGTCTTGTTAAAGGAGGACCTAGGAGTAAAAGGATACACTTGGATATCATTTACCTTCTGAAATACGTCTTGTAAACACAGAATAACATCCCTGGAGGATACACCTTTGAAAGGAAAGTCATCCATTTTCAGCTCAAAGCAGTGTTTTATTTAGCATCTCTTCTAACTTAGAATAATATTTAGAGCTAGATAAGCGTATATAGATAAGTATAAGAATTGTTTGAATCATTGCATAGTATTAAAAAAAAGAAATAAAAGCAGACAACAGACATTCTACAATGTACTTATTTTTTTCCTAGGTACAAATATTTCCAGAATTTGACATAATAGACCAAATACTATATTTTGAGGAAGTTTACTTCAAATAAGACTTTTCTCTGTGTTTCTATTTTGACTAGAATATTTCAAATCTCAACTTAGAATGAAGAAATTTTATGATTGTTTCTTGTTAGAAGAAGGTATTGACAGTGCTCCATCCTTGGTACATTTTAAAACAAGCTTTTTGCTGGCCTTTCTAGTCATCTGCATGTTGTTCAGGAGTTAACTGAGTTGATATGGCAATGAGTTAAGATGTAGAGGTAAGCTAACAATCCAGCACAGGTGATATAAATAAGCTTCCCCTGGTAAAGAAGATGTCTAATTGTTAGACAACTGAAATAGTGATTCTGACCCCTTACTATCTGTCCAGCTTTTAATAGATCTAAATCCTAAAGGGGAGGGTTGAACTGCTAGTAATATCAGTATCTAGTTATCCTACAAACATGATATTTCTCTTTCTATAATTGTCCAGATTTTAAGTTTGAATTCAATGCTAAAATAGCTAAAGGTTATAAAAACCGTGAGAGAAATAAATATCATATAATTGGAATCAATGTCTTAATTCTTCTTCTACATTGATTCTTGTTGCTGCTGTGTAAGTGCTTTTAATTTCCCTAGGCCAGCTTGAATCCTAAATCCTAAAAAAAATTACTGTATATCTGGCAATGTTCTATTTTCTGTCTATGTGAGGTTTTGAACCAAGGCTAACAATCGCTAACTGAGAGTATCTCTCTGCATTGGACAAAATCTTTCAGATATTAATAGCTTGTCACAAAAATCTCACCCTGATGCCACTGATCTTTAAAATCTTATGTTCCCATATATGAGCACATTTCATGCTTAAAATTAAAATGTATAGACACAATTGATGGTTTCATAACAGGATGAAAAATGCCAAATTTTTAAAGACTCTACAAAGGATGAGAAGTTGTTTAGAGACTTTTTTTGGTGTTTTAATGAAATTGCAATAACTATACTTTGGATTCAAGGTCCTTATTTAATTTAGAAAGATAAAATCCTCCAGAGAATATCACTTGTCATTCAGATATTTATCATAGGATGAGATGAATTTCCCCTTGGGATTCTTCTGTGTTGATCTTAGAGAAAGCTTAAACAACTAAGTTAGATTAAGATATTCATATTCTAGAAGCCTGAAGTGATACCAAATTAATCTTATTCTGACAAGCCTGACACGAAATCAACATTTTCATCAAGTACTACTATAAATTAAATTTTTATCAGACAAGATTATTGACCTAAGCACCTTTTCTTTCTTTGTAGAAATGATCTATGCCTTTTAAAAATTATACCAATAGTTATGCCAATACTTATCTTTCCCTGTTCCATATAACATTGAAAAGTACCTTCCAATTCTCAATTCAGAAAGCTATTTTTGTCTTTGTTACGAATAGAATGGCTAGTGTACTGAAAGGGTGAAGGTGAGACTTTCATTTTAGAAGAGGCAACATGTTTTTTCCAGATCTCTCAGATATCTAATATCTACTACATAGTCAAATTATGGAACAGAAAATCTTTCTGCAGTTCAGGAGAATTTCTTGTAATTCTGATACAAAGCTGTATTATTTCAAAGGACTGAAAATTGTACTCTTTAAAACATTTTTGATACCTGCACTCTGACAAGTCCTTTTATGACTTCAATACTTGTTACCCTTGCTGTTGGCAATCAGTTTCATCCATCAAGAAAAGCTGTGTTGTAGTTCTTATAGACTTCTTAATAAAGAAGTCAGAAGAGAGTCTTCTGAAAACTTTTAATAGCCTGCACTGTACTAAAAAATAAGTATTAGAAAACATTGCCACCTACTATCTATTCCTAGTCATCTATTCCTAAAACACCATCTTTTAAAATTAATTTTCTGCTTTGTGTAACTACAGCTGCTTTCTCCCAAGCACATGTCATATCACATGTAATCAGACTTGGTTTATTACACAACTAAGGCATACAGCCTAGTGAAGACTACATCTTTTGCCTCTTCACTTTTCTATACACACTGTACAGTACTTCTAATGATATCCTCAGAGAGCTGGTCAAAGAGCTTGGGGGTGGAAGGTTCAGCCCAAGCTAAGAAGGAATTTCATCTAGGCTTTGTGGTATGTTGTTATTTCTTTCTTAAAAAGTCTCTCTTCAGAGTGATAGGACGAACATCAAATTCTGCCTCATATTTGACAGACATGTAAAAAATCTCCCTTGGGCTGGAAAATATTAAGAGCTCAAAGAACTGATAAGAAAACAAACAGCATTTTAATCACTCAAACATCCAAGCCATATTTGTAAAGGTGGATGAAAATAGAATAAGCTGCTACAAGAAATTAATTGGTAGATAACATGTACTTTGATTTGATGAAGTTTTGAAAGCTCCATATAAAGAATGTTACTGAAATTTCCCATGTTTTATGTATATAGATTATTTCTTTTTTCTTTGCTAGACTGTGATCACAAGGGATGAATTAAAAACAATACATACAAAATAGCTCTATTTCTGCAGAGTGTGTATATACAATGGAATCTCTTTAGTAAGTTGAGGATGAACAGTGTGTTTTCTCAGAACATTTGATTATCGTATATAGTATTAAATAAGATCTCTACCAACTGTTCATATGGTTTGGTAATTATCATTATTATAACTCTAATCTGTGTTCAGTGTATGTGAACACAAAAGTCGATACTTTTGCGATGGTCTGCTGTTGAAGAATTCAAAGATATCCTTGGAAAACTTTGTGGCTAAAATTATAGTTAAATGCCCATTCTTGAGAGTAAAATCTTAGAAATGGGATAGTAAAATTTAAAAATGGGATATTATAAGCACTGCCCCATCAGAAATCATAATCAAATACCCATTTGTTTGCATATAATTGGATATTTTATTAGTAGAGATACATTGTGTATTTATTGTTCAAACCATTCTGAATATATTAAGTCAATAATGATAAAATGAACTTCCTTCGATAAGATGATTATATCTACCAAAGACATTTTACAGAAATGAAATAGAGGCATTGTAATAGGGCTCTTCCTCAGTATTATTGTTTTCTGCTTTGAAAGCAGGCAATTTAAGATTATGTAGCAGTTGGATCCCAGAATATTTTAACTACACTTTATACCATTGACACATCCTCTTAACAAATACACCTGAGAAATTACTTTCTTATTTATTCAGTATTGATCCTTTTAGTTTTTTTTTTTCTTTTTCATTTTCCAGTTCAGAACCATCTAAATAATACAGTAGAGAAAAAAGGTAAAGTGATGATGAAAAATTTCAAAGACTTTATTTATTGTTATGATTATACATTATCATTTGCTGAAAGAAAACCCGTAGAAATTTACTGAAAAAACAAGCCTTTGGAATCTCAGTATCGTAGAATCACAGAATGTTTGAGATTGGAGGGGACCTCTAGAGGTCATCTAGTCCAAACCTCCTGCTCAAGCAGGGACATCTACAGCATGTTACACAAGGTTGCATACAGGTGGATTTTGAAGATCTCCAGAGAAGCAGACTCCACAAGCTCTCTTGGCAGCTTGCTCCAGAGCTCTGGCACCCTCACAAGAAAGGAGTTCTTCCTGACATGGAGATGGAACTTCCTTTGTTTTCATAATCTGCTATATATGTACGTACATGTACATAACATACATTTATAGCCCATAATCTGCTATTTATACCCTAATCTGCTACAAAAGAGGTACAAAAATCTTCAAATATTCAGCCGTGATGAAGAAAGAAAGTAGAATATAGAAATTCCATGTAACCATCGCAAAAGACTGCCAAAAAAAGTGGTAGACCGACATTTCTCAAGATCTTCACATTTTTATCTGAATGTCTGCAAATACATCAATCAGGGAAAAGCTGCTAGACTCAGTACAGAAGAAAAGTTTTATTTTTGATAGCAGTCTAAGTATTCTGACACTTTCTACTGGCCTGCATTTATAAAATTAAGATTTCATAATCAGTTTTAAAGATTCCCCCACTCTCAGTTGTGGAGTAAAGTTAGCATTGGGGAAAAATCACAAAGTTAGAATATCTTAACAAAAGCAAATCATCTTCAAAACAACTAAATTTGCCATACCATTCAATATTCAACCATTAAGCTGAATGTCATTCAGTACTCAAACATACTAATATATGTTGAATATCACCAATATTTAAAATAAAAGGAGCAGTCTTTATTAAGTTAAAACCTAGATTAACAACACTACTTCCTGCAATATTTAACCATAGCATAGTTAGGTTTCCTGCACTAAGACTGTATCTTACTCCGTGTTGTAACAGCATGAGGTATTGAAAATATTCTTGAACATGGAAGAGACTTAGATATTTCCACTTTAGCTTGTAATCTAAAGGATTCACAGTCTTGTCTAGCTTTCGTGGAACCCCAGGTTCTCTGAGAGTTTCCTGGTCTTTGTGGCAATCTCCTGGATGTTGTCCTAGAGGGACAAGTTTGTATATTTTGCTTACAACTCCAGTGCAACCTGAAACATGTATCTCCATCTATGTGATGTACATCTTCTAAAACACATGAAACTCAAGATTCTATCAGTACAGACAGGAATTCTACCTCTGCCATATGACAAATGCCATATGAAGAAATACTTATATTTCAGTTTTAAACAAGCAACTTTGAATTGCCTTGAATAGCCCTGAACCTTGGACTGCAGTGTAAAATGAACCAATACCATCTACCTGAATTTCAGTACCTGAAAATACTTTTTAAGTACTAGTGCTACAGGTTCTAAGTAGATGAAATTAATAACCTACTCATGTACTTTTCTAATTATTGGACTTTTCCAATTATTGGACTGGATGATCTCTAGAGGCGCCTTCCAACCTTAACCATTCTGTGATTCTGCAATTATAAATCCAGAGTTGGTATGCATTCAAAATAGCAGTGAGATGATGTAACTTCCCCTATTTCTCCTCCAATATGGTGCATATATTTAATGGTTCCTTTCGAGAAAATGTCACATATACTTCGAATTCTCAGTTCCAGATGCTCAGGTTCTCTGTGCACAGATAACATATTAAGACTTTCATATAGCTACTCATCTAATGTGGAGGAAAAAAAAACCAATCCTTTTGGAAAGTGAGCTGAATATATGAAAAAAAAATTGTCTTGAAGAAATTCCCAGAAAAAAAATAAATCAGTAATTCTTTCCCAAAGAAGTTGCACTTTTTGTAACATAAATTAAAGCACTAGAAGGTCACAATTCTTGTAGCGTTCCAACTTACATAAGACTAGGGTCTATTCTTTGATTTCTGACAAAACTCTACTTAATGTAACAATGAAAACACGCTAGTGGATCAATAATGCTATTATTTATGAATGTTTGGAAATACCATATTCTCTTGCCAATTTCTTGTTAACTATAGCAATGGTTTATTGTGACATTAAAGGTATTTTATTTTAAAAATTGAAATTGAATTGGAAAAAGACTAAATAAAATGCTAAAGTTTTCAGACTGTTATATGTTTCATGTTGGCTTTATTTATTATTTATTAATTCAATGTTAGCTCAAATCTGATAGAAAAGGTTTTCAGAATAGAGGATTGTATTTTGGTTACATGAAAGGTGGAATATCACTCACTATCTTCACATCTGGATGCATGTCTTGAAGAGTTTCCTGCATTAAAGCAGAAATTACTGCGTGGTTTATGAGTCTTAGTCTTGCAAGATCACAAGTCTAGAAGCTATTATATAGTAATCTAAGACAGTGATTGTTACTAGCTCTTATATAGTAATCTGAGACAATGATGGTTACTACAGTGCACAGATCTTTCTATTTAATATTCATGAATATCTAAAAATGTACATTCCTAATTTCTTCCAGATCAGTTCTGACACCAGCCTAATCTGGAAAATGATGCTAAAGACAAAGCTTAGAATTACAACAGCTATCCATATATTTTTTTTCTATTTGTTTTAGTTTATCTATTAAAATTGCTTAAATCTACCATGAACATTTAATTCAACACAATCTAATACAATGAAATAGTATCCCTCTTGAATAAATACCAAAGATGAGAGAAAATATAACCTCAGTGGTCTTTTATGCTGAGCACTGTACTTTATATAGTAATGTAAATTAATATAAACAGCCACATAATCAGACATTCTGCATTGATATTGATGCCTTTTAATAGCCTCTCATATGGCTAGAAGTGCTAATTCATGCAACTTTTTTGCTTTCAACACCACTACTACTGCATCAACATGTCACCTAAATAACTGTAATTAAGCATTCACCGTAGCTGCTGATTACAGTATGCTGATGAACATTCCCACTGGATTTAGCAGCCTCTTTCATAAGAACGACAATAATCATCCATATTATAATGTCTATGCTTCTGAAGACTTCTTAAATAATCTAAAATTTAAATTGTACAGACTGTTGATTATTGCAATCTAAAGTTCAACAGGAGCTTAATCAAAAAGGTTCAAGTATCACATCACTGACATCTATTAGGCAATATGGTAATATATATCTTGGGAAATAAATGCTTAAGTTATTTGGTCTTTGAATCAAAGTCAACTTTTTACAAAGGTCTGTTTTCTGCTTAATAAAGGTTCCTGGAACTTCTGATGACAGGATTTTTTTTTCAATAAACACAATTTGTTTTCTTTCTTTTCATTCATTGAGGATTTCTTCATTTTTTAAGGTTGTTATCATTTTGCATTGAGAAGAATGACATTCAAAAAGCTAAAGTACACAGTGCAGCCTCAGATTAAGATTTTTTATTATCATTGTAAATCTGAAAGCAAACAGATTGAAATTTAAATGTGCTCTGTTTATTACATTCCATGACCTAGTTTTTTTGTTTGTTTGTTTGTTTGTTTGTTTGTTTTTGCATTTTAACAGTGCAAATTCACTTCAGAGCTAAGCAACTACCTAGACTAGTGTTCTATTTCTGATGGACTTACATATTCAACTTACATTATGTTTTCCAAATATGTTATTCAAGCATAGAAAAAGTCTTCTGTGCAGGAGTGGGATTTCAGATTTATCTCATCACACATGACTTGAGAAAACAAGTTCCTTTAAATATCTGTACACAGGCCAGCAAAAAGGAGTATTTTCATGTTATTTCTTAACTGTAGGTCATTTGCAACACAGTCAGAGCTTTCTTTAAATTACATATAAAAATGAAGATTTATACTTCCCTACAGTCAATATTTAAGAATGTCTATAAAAATATGATTATATATATAGCAGGAAAGACTAGTACAGAACCCATGTTACCAATTTCTGGAAGTTTTAAGAAACAAGCATTGCCTCCTTTTCTTCCTCCTCAAATAGTGATGGACATAAAATATCTCACCATAAATGGCCCCTGAAATTTAGACATATATACACTATTATTTTGTTACTCGATTCTTAAAAAATGTATTTATATTCTCTCTATGTCTAAATGAAATGTATTTGACTCCATTATTTTTTCATCTGCTGTACTTCATATTTAGGATGCTTTCTTTGCCTATCTTTTTCAAAAGTGAATTCCTTGAGCTGGAATATCTGCTGAATCATCCCAGAAATTTTGCTGATATAATGAGGCATAATTCCATTTAAATCAATAAAATGTTGCTGAGTCTGTGGGGATCTGAAATAGCTCCTCCGAGTATTCATTTCGTATGAATTACTGAGTATTCATCATTTCTTAAGGAAATTACTGCAATGAAGATGTAAACATACAAGACTCACATACACATGAAATACTGTATTTTATTGGTTTGTTCCCCTTAATATTGAAAGATAGTTGTCTTCTTCCTTTACAGTTTCTTGATTTAACACTACCAAAACTATTTACAAATTCTTACAAGCTTTCTCCAAGAACAGTATCTCAAACCACATAACAAATTATGTATAGTTTATAGATAAGTGTGGGTGTGTGCATATTTCCATGTATATATATTTATACGTGTCTTCATTTGTCGGGTGTGTTAACAGCCCATGCCCAGGTCTTTCAATCTATAGGCATTGAAGTGAAACAATTCATATGCATGGATCATTTCCAGGATCCAATTTTAATAATAGTTTTAAAAAATATATCTTTATTTCACTCTTTCTGTGCATTTCAAAACACATTGACACACACACACACAAAAAAAAGGTCTTTGGAATAAGGGAACAAAATACCAATATACAAACCCTGTCTTATGTAACATAAGTAAAATAAGAAGTATTATTGTTGTTTTAAAGTAATCTGGCTTCAGCTCTTCATACTTCAGCAGTATACAAATACAAAGCAGCAACCCAGAAGAGGAAGAGAGTGCCTCTGAATGTTCTTCTAAGCCAGCTCTTCCACTTTCTCCTCTACTCTTCCTCATTCTAAAGATTCTCTGGCATTCTCTAACAGTTACCATACAAAGTTTTTTGAGAGATGTTTTTGACCTTTAAGTTCAAGAGAGCAGTTAAGTTTGCCAACTGTAGCATATCCATATGAATTGTCTGGAAATAAATAAATAAATAAAACAGTTCATTTTTGTCCTTTAATTCCATGTAATACAAGAGAAAAGAGTAAGGGTTGAAGGAAATCAATTGTATCTTATCCCTTGACGAATATCAGCAAACACTGTGTCACAAAACCGATGTGAAGAAATGGAGTATGGATTTTCTGCTGACATTTGTAAAGTGTTTGTGTCAAATATTCCTCTAATATAGCAAAGGTTGCAGTTTAACAAATTAAAGCACATGTTTCTTTTGAACTGACATGTTGGCCATTTGGGTTAATTTAAATGGCTTGTGTTTTTCTAATAAACTCTTAACTTAACCTGCTGTGATCATGGCTGCTTTTCACATTATTCTGGTTTAAGTAATTGCTTATTCTCTTTTTCTTCAAAATGAGTTGAATGACAACAGTGTAACAATGAATGCCTTTGTCTCATGTATATATGTATATATGCAAATATATATAGTGTATATATTCAAATGCATATATAGACTTGCTGTGCCATATAGTCTTTCCCCCAAATATGCCTGGAAGTGAATTTGCATTACAATAACCTAAGTAAAGATAAAGTATTGATATCACTAATTCCTGAAAATGAACTTGAACCAGATAACAGTTTCCCTTCAATTAAATTTCCTAAGAAAGACAAAATATCACTTTCTTATTCTAGGAATCTATTTTAAATTTGTTCATATTGATGTTTAGTACTTTTGAATTATAGTGGAACAATATATGGAATATAAAGTTGGCATTGGACTGTTGTTCATTACCTGAATGATGCTCATCTTAGGAAGTTAATCCCACTGTAAATAATAAATGAAAACAACATATAATTTTGCAAGTGATTTTTTATGCTAACTGCATGTACTTCCCATATAGACAAGTCTTTCAGGAAAATATTTTGTTAAATTAGTTTCAATATAAAATCTCCATAAAAATTCTATGCATTATTCATGAAATACATGCTCTAGCAAAGTGTTCAGTGCTAATACTAATGATTTCCTTACACAAAATATTAAACTTTTTATAATTATTGTTTCATAAAATATTTTTGAAGATATGCCTTTTCCAAGTAATTTTTTAACTTCTCTTTGATATCAGAGGAATAAGCAGACTCTTCTTTTTCAGTCCTTCAAAACTCTACTGACACAGGTACTGTAATTCATTCATTCAGTTTCATATCAGATATATTTTTCACTGAAAATCAAACATACTTATACCCACACTGATAATGTTATTGTTGAATCTTACTGGTTTTTACTACAATAGGATACATTTAGTCAGATAAAAAAAAAAAAAAAAAGAAAATTGGACCAAATGACCCCCTTTTAAAGATGATTTCATTCATATTAAATTATGTGGTATGCCCACAACTTCAAGCGAACATCTTTATAGCTAAATTATTTACAGTGCTACATATGACCAAAATATTTTTAGTTTTGCATTGCCAATTGTGCCTGGAGCACAATAATTAAGATAGATGAAAAAAGATTTCATTTTCCATTTTTTTAAATACATGACTGTTCTGCAGAGTGCACGTTACATCTCTCAAAAATCAACAATACACACAGAATCAACATATTGTATAATAATAATCAATCAACTACTGAAAATATGCTCCAATATGAAATTGTAGGTGCCCCAGTGCAATTCTTGTGTAATGGCAATAAACTCTTAGATATGATTGTGTGATGTCTTGGGGCTTAGGTATAACAAGGCTTAATAAAATCTAAAAACTTCAAAGTTAACTCTAACATTAACTTACCTTTAAACACATTAATAATTGCTTTATGCCTAATGAAGTAAAACAATATTCACCTCTCAAGATTTATATCTTAAATCTTTTCAAATCAATCAGTTTCAATTAGGACACTACTATGTATAGAAGACAAAATATGCATAAGAACAGTTAAACAAAAAATCTCCATTTGCAACTCATATTGATATGCAATATCTTGATACGGTAATGGTCTACTCTGGAGAATGAAATGCTACCAGGAATCTGAAAGTGAACAATACCAAAATGTAAGTAATTAGGACAAGGTATTTCAAATAGCAGCTAGCACACAAAAATCATTCTGGCTGTCTTGCTATAAGCTGTTCAGGTAAAAAGTACTTTCCATTTTATTTACTTTAGAATATGTTTATAGTTTATTTATTTGAAACTCGGACTTTCATTCTCATAAAATAAATGTAATAATATATGCTTATTTAGTGTAATTTGTTTAATCTCTTCATTCCTCAATAATATCTACAATCATTTTTTATATGCAGCTGTGAACTAATTTAAGAAGATATAAAGAATTTCAGCATAAATATTTTCATAAACAATTAAAATAGAAAAACAGACTTGTCAAAATTTAAACAGTTTTTGAGTACCAGCAGATTCTGCTATTCAGATTTTTTTCTTGATTTCAGGATATAATTCTTGCCAAAACAAAGGCCTACAAGGGTGAGATGGACTTAAGATGCAGAATGACAAGGTTCAGCCTTTGTGTAATGTTAGAGGACCAAGAATATTAACTTCTTTTCTCCTACAGCTAGCTAGTCTCCGCATCAGTCTTTGACCTTTCCAGAAGAGATTTTTGTGGCTTTTTTTTTTGTTTGTTTCTTTGATTTTTTTTATTACAAAAATCAACCATCAAAACTCTTCAGCAAGTTTCAATTTTGTTTCAGTTTTGAAGAAGAAAATCAGCAGTTTTGTATGCAGAGGCAAACTCACTGCCTACCTTGTTTCACTCCTCTGAATTGCCAGAGTTACATACCTATTACACTGCTTAGTTCATGCTGGTCCTTTTGAACCTTCCGCATTGTTGTCTTGCACAGCATATGATTTAATTTAAAATAAATATCTATTCATTCAGAATGCCAGAGGAGGCTCATATACCCTGAGAAGTACTGACTCTATCCTTCTTGCTCTTGGTACAAAACCTGCTTTCTGCTTAAACTGTAAAAATAGTTATACTACTGTGGAGTGAGTCCAGATGAGTGTATACAGTTGGACTATGCACACCAAAGAACTCATATAACATGACTACAAAATGATTGTGCAGTACACACCTAAGTCATCTGTCAGCAGAGTTCCCAGAAGGAAATTAATAAACTGTCAGAAGGATACTAAAGGACACCTGATTGTAGCAACCTAGAACAGGAACAGAGCACAAAATATTTATAGAATACAGAATAGAATAGAATGCAGAATAGAATTCAAAGAGTTAGCATGAGAAAATGAATCTACATGTTATTCTGACTATTTTCTGAGCAAGTGCTTTGGTCTTGTCAAGAAAATTGATCATGTAATTTTTACAAAATGTGGCAGAATTCTGGTCTGGCATTAGAATTCACTTGGTTCTCTCTAGCATCTTCAGTTCTGATCAGCCACAGTCCAGATAGTCCTAATTTGTTAAAATGTGTTTCCTAAGCTGGTGGAATCTCAAGGAATTCTAAAGGCAGATCAAAGAGGTCAGAAATATGACTTTGGTTGCTGGAGTTAGATATTCAGCAGCAATTTAGAAAACTGCGGTTATATATCTGAGACATATCAAAGAGTACCCAGACATATTTTCTTGGAGCAATTAGGAAGTAAACTGCATACTCAAATAAAGTAGTATTGTGTCAATTGCTAATACACTAATCAATGATGTTCAGCTGTGAAAGACTAAAGATAAAAGACGGAATAATCAGCTACAAGATTTTGTGCCTTTTCTACATTGCAGATGCTCAGACATAATATATAAAACTTACCTTTCACTCTCTAAAAATTATTAAAAATTAAAAAATTATTCCAGAAATTTACAAAATGAAAATTATCACCAGAATATATTCAGGGTAAATTAGTAATCTAAAATTTGGCTTAAGCGCACATTGTTCAACACAGTCTGCTATTTTTTTTAAAGCATCAATGGAAGACATATTGTTTATATAAACATACAGAAACAGCTGTCTGAAACACCTTGCTCTGAGGAGCTATGCATCCTAACAGACAAGGCAGACCAAAAGAAAATGTCAGTCCTCGTACAGAATTTATAACTATTTTCCTTGAGGTACTAGTTTTTATTGTCCCAAACCAGCCTCCTAATTCTTGTCCTTTTCACTACAAGTCAAACTAACTTCTGCTGGTCAATCTTCAATCCATCCTTTCAAGTGCAGAAAAGCAACTGTGTGACTTTGTCTTCTCGGTGCTATAAAAGATAAAGAAAAAAGGAAAGTCCTATCTGTGACAAAGTAAGCAATAATGATTAGAAATAGAGGGAGAAAGTTGATAATATTAAATAGTTATCATAACTAGACAAATGTTATATAGGAATAAAGGAGTTTTTAAAAGTTTATTTCACGTTCTGTCATGTGAATTCACATCTAAATAACCCCACTGAATAATCAGAACCTATGCTAGTCTTGTAAAAACCTGCTAGTTGCATTTTAATGTACATCTCTAGAGTAATGCAAGCTATATATGAGGAAGAGTTGCAGATAAACTAAAGAATAAGAATAAATAAGATACATACTAAATACCTAATACATAGCAAATAATAAAGAATACAGATCTCAGGTTCTCCAAATTTCATTTATTTAGAATAGATTTTTGCTAAAGGCAAATAGCTTCAGGTGATTAACTTGGAATGATGAGCACATTCCTTTTAAATGAAATTCATAGATGACTTCTTGATTTGATCATTGTGATTGTTTTTGAAAACCTTGCCCAGTATGGATGTGGCTGTAATCTGTAAGAAAGAAGTAGTCCCTGTTTTTCCTCCTTGTAGATAACCCCATGTGCTCTTTAAACTCAGAGATAACCATTACTAGAATGTTCACATTCTGCTACATATTTAGGAGAATTTATAGTATGTGAAAAAAATGGTGTTTTCTATCTGATCTTCAATTAATCCATCATAAAAACTTGATAGTTAACATTGTTACTTACAAACTTATCAGAATTTAATCACAGGAAGTTTCTTCATGTAATGTTCTAAAAGAAAATTGAGGAGATCTTTGCTTTCTTTATTAAACATCCTATTTATGAAGCAGCAGTCTTGCCCTCATGGCAAGAAGGTCAATGGGATTCTGGGATGCATTAAGAAGAGCAGCTCCAGAAGGTCAAACAAGGTGGCTGTCTCCCTTCTACACATTGCTGGTGAGGCCACATCTGGAGTATTATGTCCAGTTCTGGGCTCCCCAGTACAAGAGGCATGTGGAGCTGCTGGAGAGAGTCCAGTGCAGGACTGCGAAGGTGATCAGGGGCCTGGAACATCTGCCCTGTGAGGAAAGGCAGAGAGAGATGGGCCTGTTCAGCCTGAAGAAGAGAAGGCTGAGGGGGGACCTGATCATTCTTTAAATACCTCAAAGGAGGCAGTGAGGAGGAGGATGGGGTGGCCTCTTTTCAGTGGTGGCCAGCAATAGAACTAGAGGAAACGGCCACAAATTGAAGCATCGAAGATCCACAGGAACTAAAGGAAAAATTTCTTACCAGTGAGGGTGACAGAGCACTGGAAGAGGTTGCCCAGAGAGGTTGTGGAGTCTCCTTCTCTGGAGATCTTCAAAACCTACTTGGACGCAATCCTGTGCCACATGCTCTAGGTGACTCTGTGTGTGCAGGGGGATTGGCCTAGATGATCTCGAAAGGTCCCTTCCAACCTTAAGGATTCTATGATTCTATTTCATGAATACAAATATTTTCATTACTCCTATCATTAGCTGGGTTATTTTGTGTATCTAATGGTTGATCACAAACTTACAAAACTGAAAAATCAAACTTACTATATGTAGCCCACTTGCTCATGCAAAGAAATTTTAGATGAAAAAATACCAACAGTAAGATTTACCTCAATAGGTATCTAAAAATTAGTCATTAATCAACCTGGGTTCCCTCTAAGCCACTGGCGAGAAACAACTTGTCAGAGGCCAATTTATCTTAGATCATCTCTTTTACCCTCTTTTACAATAAGCTGAAACAATCTATCCAAGATCTGTTTTTCTTGAATGTCTATAGAGGAAGATAAAAGAGAAGAGCTTACACTTAGGTAATTTTTAGACATCTAAGTTGGGTGGAATGAATTGCCTTCTTGAAAAATCTCTTAATGAAGCCTCTCAGTTTCAAGAGGACTAATAAAAATTCCAGAATGGGTAAGGTAGCTAATCAGTATATGTAAGCTTGTTAATTGTCCATTAAAATTACATAGAGTACATAATTAAAAAACAAACACACAAACTCAAAAATTCCATCTCTGTCCTTGCGAAGTAATTCATTTCCACACAATGTGCTCCTCCAGAAATAATTTGCACCTCTGCTAGGAAATAACTTACTGCCTTTATAATATACAGTATATATTCACCATTTAAACTGACAAATTATTTTGGTCCTTGACATATTATTGTTTAAGCAACTGAGTATACTGGTCCCAAAATTAAACTGTATTCCTATCCCTCTTTCCCCTTGTTATTTGATCTTCTTTAAAGACATTTTTGACATGAAACATGGTTACTGAATGGCTACTGAAGTATGATTCTGTCAGATTCATGATTCTGTCAGATTCTATCTGTTAATTTGTTCATCATTTACCAATAGACTATGAAGATGTTTCAAAAAGAAACCTTTTAGGGAGATGTATGTATAATTCTTTCACTTAACAACAGCACCATTGAATTATGAGACCCACTTATGTCAGATATGCACAAAATAATAAGTCATTATGCTTTGTGGTCCAATCCTCAAGTATTCAGATATATATTTCATAGACTTATCAGGACAGCTCATGGGGGTTTAGCCTTCCATTAAACATTGTCTGCTTCAGTATTACCAAAGTCTGTACTCATCAGCTGATAAGAAGAAACTCTCCTCTCTTTTACAACATTGGGGTAATCTAGTTCTCTAATACATTCTACTCTATAGAAAAACTTCATCATTAGTTTGAACACTGGTGAAGCTTGCAAGCAAATTCAGTCTCTACAAATCTGCTGTATATCCTTTAGCTTCCATATTATGATTATAGTGTGTGCTTTCAGAAAGAACAAGTATCTCCAGGCCCCAATCTAGATGGAATTTTTAATTATTTTTTCTTTTTTATTTTGGTCTGGAGAGCTACAGTATGAATGTTGCAAACAATAATGACTAAATCTGATCATTTAGAAGTAAATTACTAAGTATAATGAGAAGATCTGGACTTAATTTTCACTATACATAAAAAAAAACAACTGGACATCAGCCAGTGTTCAGATGTATTAACACTCAGAAATGTTGTCACAGCTCATGTGTACATGGGACATTAGTCATACATTTTGTTAAACTAACTTAATATGGAACATAATTTATCAGGACATCGATATAACAGTATTAACTCAATTTCCCCATCCATGTGAGGATATGCACAATAGACTCTGAACCTGTACAAGCACTCTATTAGAGCTGATTGAAACTAGATGATACAATTAAACTGCTTCTTAGTAAAAAGCATTAGCACTTAATGTAAAATTCTCATCACAATAAAAGAGAGCAATATTGGAAGGAAACATGGTATATTGTCCAAAATAATTCTGTTTTCCTTCCTGAAAACAGAAGCAAGGGGAAAAAAATGTTGTTAGTAAAGGAACATACATAGAATCTCATCCAGCTTCTCTTTTCCTCTTTTTCTATTGTAATGTGATTCTCTAAGGGAAAGCAAAATTTCAATCAGGTCCAAAAGTGCAAGCATAGTGATTCCTGATATTTACATACAGCACCAAAGAACTGAGTAAGAAGTAATGGTACAAATAAGTTGTAAAGATAATACATTTATACTACACACTGCTCTGGAAAGGATACTGATAAGGCAACAAAACTGTCTCAATTTTTCTGATGATAATGATCAATTTTTATTTCAAATAAGTGCAAAATATCTAGGACTGTATTCAACCATTTATTATCACAAAATCAAAAAGTATCTGGTATTCATGTATTCTTTATTAGCCAACTTACTGCTTCAGTATTTTCATAGAATCATAGAATGCTTAAGGTTGGTTTAAAAGATCCCCAAAGAAGGAGACTCCACAACCTCTCTGGACAGCCTGTTCCAGTGCTTTGTCACCCTCACTGTCAAGAAGTGTTTTCTTAAGTTCCTGTGGAACTTTTGGTGCCTCAGCTTGTGGCCGTTTCCTCTAGTCTTATCTCTGGCCACCACTGAGAAGAGGAAGACCCCTCCTCCTCTGGAGCTAATGCAGCTCCTCTGAAGCTAATGTAGCCTTAGCTTCATTCCCTCTTTCTGACAAGAAATGATCTGCAGCTCTAGTAGTGGATCTCACCTACTTCATGCCATATCACAAGTGACTTTTACAAGCTTTGCAGACCTTTGTCCCAAAGAATACCACAATATGCAACAAATGTACAAGGGATGGAGCTCCCCTTCTTACAAATGAAAACAAAGTAGGAAAATGGATGTAGATAAAAGAAATATCACACCCAATGTGTGAATGCAATCACTTGGGAAAATATATAAGGATATTACTATAATACCCTGGATATTATAGAGCAGATGCTCCAGCCCGGAATTTAAACTCTATTTTAGATAGAGGCAGGAGAAAAAGCATAAGAAATCAATTTGCATTTTCAGAAGACAGCCCAATCATTTATAATCTTAACATCATTCATAATTAAGTCAGATTATTAGTCTAAAAACAGAATAAAAGTGCCTTATAAGTATTTCTGTAAGAGCAATGGTAGCATACTTAATATTTACTAGAATTTTCGAAAACGAGGTAGGAGAAAGATCACTTAAAAGACAGAACAGCTCGATGTTGTAGCTGAGAAAGGAGTTGAATTTAGTGCTAACATAACAGTAGTATTGTAATATAAAATTGCCCTACATGGCACTAAGGTTTTTTAAAATGTAAATTATGTTGTAAAATGACTAGCTGAGCATTTAGATGCAGTGAAAGTAACAATGATGTTATCACTTGAAAAAAAAATAGCTTTTTTCGTGGCACACTGATGAAAATGTATCACATTAAGACTTTACTGTTTTCACTCTCGCCATCAATAATGCCTAAGACCACCTGAACTGACAGAACAACTGGGAGGAGTTATTTTCAGCATCTTAGGTTTCTATATAATAAGAATTTGAATTTGTGGTAAATGAGTAATTAGACAGGAGTAAAGGATAGGGGGTGAGTAGTGATAAGCAGTGAAAATGATCTCTTTAAAAAAGAATTATGTCAATATGTTTCTAGATGCCATTTCAGATTTTTTTTTCTTCCATAAAAAGATGACCAAGTGAAGCTCAATGGTATTTTCTATATCAGGTCTTTGACCAGAATCCCTTTCTCCAGTCATACGGATTCTTACCATAAAATATGCTGTTTCACAGAGTACGTAGAATTCTACACTGCTGTAAGACTTTCTGTAACTGAGAATAGAGGGGAATATTTGTGTTATCTGTGAAGAACAGATTCAGAAAAGAACTGAGGTGCTACTGAGCACAGCTTTAGCCACCTAGTGTCTGGTGGACCTCATAAGGATGGATGGTGTACCTACCTTATTTACCACAGGGGCATCCCAGGAATGAGGTTCACAATGGTCAGCTTGTAACTGTTAGGAACGGTGAAAAAAAAAATCCCCAAAAGAAAATCTTACTCAAATTATTGTTCCATAGATTAGACTCATCATTAAGACACATAAGTATCATGTTAAAGCATAATGTGGAGGTGGGGGGGAAAAAAGTGAGTGTAACTCAAAGAAAGTTAAAAGATAGAAGACAGAGAGGTAAAATAATTCGGAGTAATCTGGAGTTTGCCAGTTATTCAAGCCAGTAAACAAGGATCAAGGATCTTGAGGATCAAGAAGTTCTGAAAACATCTGAAAAATTCAATAGAGATAAACACGGAATTAAACACATGGGAAAGTGCAATGATGAACTCTGAGCTGATTAATAGCTCTTAAGAACAGGGAGAATATTATCTTGACATTACAAACATAGTTTTATACAAATGTCTTTTCTTTGGTAGGTAGTCAGAAAAGCAAAGAGAATCTTAAGAATTATTAGGAATGAAGAAGAGACAAAACCACAAAGCATTCATACACTGCAGTATAGATCTGCAGCAAAATCTTGCCCTGAAAACAACATGGAAAGAGCACCAAAATATGATTTCCATAAGAATATTGTCTTACTAAGCTAGGGCTCATCAGTTCAGAAAAAGACGACTAAGGAGGAATATGAGAAAAGTCTACAGAACTATGAGTGGTAGTGACAGCAAGAAGGGGCATAATAATTGATTGTTCATTGACATTTCCAATACAGTAATACAGAGACATTGAATGAAAACGGCAAGAGGCCTGATAACCAAAAGAAGGAACTCCTTTAGTCAGCCTATGAGCTTTACAGATACAATAAGTCTATCCAGGTTCAAAGAGACAAATTGATCTAAGAAACACACAGAAACTGTCTTAGGTTTCTTGATTCAAGTACTCAGAGACAAGAAGAATGTTTTGGAGAAGTATGGTCATGGACATGGTCATTAAGTCTTTACATTTCCGTATGCATTTATTATTGACCGTTTTCCCAAATCAAGATAATGTTGATGAGTTGTATTAATGTCTACATGTCAATAAAGTCCAAATCTGTAGCATTTTGTTCCCAGCTAAGAGCTGGGAATTTGCCTTCTCTGGCCTTTGCAGTCAGGTCTCTCTCTCAGAAGTGGGAAAGAAAATGCATAATTTTGTATCCTTATAGGTTATATAAGTAACAGAACCCAGTCTCTTGGAATCAATATATAATAACTGTACTGCAATTTTAAATGAAAATACTCTGCTTTTTGTTTTTCAGACACTGTCAGTATGTCAACTGAGCCTAACTAGAAAACACTATGCATTCTTATGCATGGGGTACCAGGCATATGAATATGGGCTATTCCAGGCATATGAAGAAGAAGGTGTTGAGGAGCAGTCAGCACAGATTCACCAAGGGGAAGTCATGTCTGACGAACCTCATGGCCTTCTATGATGGGATGACAGGCTGGCTGGATGAGGGGAGAGCCATGGATGTTGTCTACCTTGACTTAAGCAAGGCTTTTGACACCGTCTCCCATAATATCCTCATACCGAAGCTCTGGGAGAGTGGACTAGATGAGTGCACGGTGCGGTGGATCGAGGGCTGGCTGGATGGCAGAGCTCAGAGGGTGGTGATAAATGGGGCCGAGTCCAGTTGGAGGGCTGTGGCCAGTGGCGTCCCCCAGGGATCGGTACTGGGCCCGGTGCTGTTCAATTTGTTCATCAATGACTTGGACGAGGGCACGGAGTGCACCCTGAGCAAGTTTGCAGACGACACCAAGCTGGGTGGAGTGGCCGACACTCCGGAGGGTTGTGCTGCCATCCAGAGGGATCTGGACAGGCTGGTGAGTTGGGCAGACAGGAACCTCCTGAGGTTCAATAAGGACAAGTACAGGGTCCTGCACCTGGGCAGGAATAACCCCAGGCATCAGTACAGATTAGGGGTCGATCTGCTGGAAAGCAGCTCCACGGAGAGGGACTTGGGAGTCCTGGTTGACACTAAGTTAACCATGAGTGAGCAGTGTGCCCTCGTGGCCAAGAAGGCCAATGGGATCCTGGCCTGCATCAGGAGGAGTGTTGCCAGCAGGTCAAGGGAGGTGATTCTGCCCCTCTCCTCAGCTCTGGTGAGGCCGCACCTGGAGTACTGTGTGGAGTTCTGGGCTCCCCAGTATAAGAGGAACGTGGAGCTTCTCAAGAGGGTCCAGAGAAGAGCAACCAGGATGATTAAGGGAATGGAACATCTCTCGTACGAAGAGAGGCTGAGTGAGCTGGGCCTGTTTTCTCTGGAGAAGTGAAGGCTGAGAGGGGATATGATTAACATGTATAAGTTCATGAAGGCAGAATGCAGGGAGGAAGGGGACAAGCTGTTTTCACTGGTGGCCAGTGATAGGACGAGGGGTAATGGCCATAAGCTGGAGCACAGGAAGTTCCGTCTCCAGGTGAGGAGGAACTTCTTTACTGTGAGGGTGACAGAGCCCTGGCACAGGCTGTCCAGGGAGGTTGTGGAGTCTCCTTCTCTGGAGGTCTTCAAAACCCGCCTGGATGCCACCCTGTGCCACATGCCCTAGGTGTGCCTGCTTGAGCAGGAAGGTTGGACTAGATGATCTCTAGACATCCCTTCCAACCTTGAATATTCTGTGATTCTGTGATTCTGTACTCATTTGAATAATCTCTGGCATTTCTAGATGTTCTGCACCTCTGTTCGTTGGCACTTCTGCGTATGAACATGCAGCTAACCATTACCAAACCAATTACGAAGTGTGGATCACCAGATTCTCATTCTTTTGTTATAGGTCCAGGAATGTGAAATCCAGTATTCTGTGGAGAAATGTGGGAGTTAAATAGTGCCCCACATACGTGGGAACAGTCCCTGTGTTCCAAGGATATCTCAAACCTTCTCACTTTATTGCTTGGATTTTAATGCCAACTACAGATTACAGAGGTCCATATAGCCTTTCAAATTTCCAGTCAAAATGTGATGACAAGTGAATAGCTCCTTATAGCTGTGACAAGTTTGTCCTTTAGTTGAAGTAACCTTCTCTTTCCCTGGTGCTTAGTTACCTGATACAGGTGTTCTGTGCAATCATAACTCCCTCTGCTTTGAATTTTAATTATATTGTAACAAATCCTAGCCTCTGAGTGCATGTATTATTTGAAGTAATAAGATTATACCCCTGGGAATTATGGAGATATATGCATTTAGGGATTACTATGTTTTTATTATTAGGTTATATTCCTAATGCCTGGTATTACATTCAGAGCATGCTGTAGTGAGTTGAGAAGGGTTTGCTTTCATGCCTGCAATGCTCGTTTTGGAGGGGCACTTTCTAGATGGTCCATTTCTGGTTATCACTGTATTTTGTTTCATTTTGCAATTTTAGTCTTCTTAGACAACTAAGAGAATAAATGAAAGGAGAAAAAAAAGAGATTTGTGGATGTAGATAGTACAAACCGTTTTCCATGTTCTATCGTATATGTGTTTTATTTCTTTGGGTCATAGAATTACAGCTACTGTTCCCAGAGAAACAGATAAATATTGCAATGTTGGCAATAGAGAAAGTTGATGTTATCTCATTTAATAAGTCGATGTGCCTATTTAAAAGATATTAATATTTTGATAGTAGATCTTCCATGGTATTAATCAAACAAAATGTTCTTGTCTCTGCCTAGTGCACATTGAAATGAAATAGCTGCATAATAGACTCCCTATATCTCACTGGTATGCAGCACATTTGGAGTTGTTTAAAGCTGCCTTTTCCTGGGAGATTATCTATTGTTCAAGTAAATCACATGTAATTGTTAAAAAAAATCTAGAAGTTTATTGAGCATAAAATAATAATAATAATAATAAAATCAATACTATAAAAATGTTCTTAGGTAGAAGAGAGACATTAGTTCTAACAACCGTAGAAAATGTTGTTGTAGAATCAGCTAGAACACTTTAGGTTATGGACTATTGTTCTATTTCCCTGCTTAATAAAGCTTTACTTGAGTACCATATGAGTATAATTTAATTCTCAGACACATCTTTCTGTTGTGAGATGAAATTCAGTGTACCATTAGGCAAAGATGAAAATGTAAAGTTTAAAAGACACCAGGGTATTGAGTTAGCGCATTAGGATTAGAGGAATCAAGGAGCCTGGTTATCTAGTTTTCTTCAGTTTTACGGTAGAGTTATCACTTGTGTGTCAAAGTAAACTGAATCTAATGTATGTCAGTTATGACTAAAATATAATCAAGAGGATCCCAGTATAAAATTAAATTTTGAATCATTAATGTATTTTTCTCAATTAGGAATGTCATCCAATTTTTGTATTCATTTGGTAGTCAATTTGTTATGTAAACAGTGAAGATTTAAGACACTATAGATACTTTAAGACACTACAGGAGCTTTTTTTGTTGTTGTTATGACTTTCTAGTACATCTTACGTTTTTACATTAATTTTCATTGAAAGAAAAACTTGCCTCTGCTATTCCAGGAAGGTACCCTATCTAGTAGGCCAAAGAAACAAGTTTGATGCCTTTAATGCCAAGCGACATTAAATATTTTAATAAAAACTTGTACCTCTCTAATGAGAAAGACAGAAAATCTCCCACACACACTCCCCTTACACTTTTTCACTTTAAAATATCCTCCATGCTTGTCCATGCAGATAAAAATAGAGATGGAAGTATTCAGATAAAAACAGAGGCGAGGCGAGGCGCCATTTGAGATAAAAACACCACAACACTCAATATTTTTCATAAAGGACATACTTTTTCAAAGTGTTAGGATTACTAAGACAAACTAAATTATACAAGGATATGAAGCTGTTTCTTTAAAAAAACAAAAAAATCCATCCTACCAGAAGATAAAAACAATAACGAACAACCAGTATTGATCTTCTCCTAAATCATGAGACTCACCAACACTGATCAGTCTCAGCTCTTCTAGAGTTGTGTTAACAGGGAGACCATTACTAATAGGCCACATGCATCCTTGTTAACTATTGGGGCTGAGACGTCTCAGAACACTGAGAGGTTTCCCTGACTTCACTATGATTTCAAGATGATTTTAAAACCTGTGACCAAAAGAAAAAAAATATGCTTTCACTATGTAATGGGAAAATCCGTTTCCAGTGATTTCTCCTCTTCCTAGAGGATACAGAGGATATATGTAGCTCAAGGAGAGTTTTGAGACATGAAGGCTATATTAATGACTCACAGTGCTAGTAAATTCAGAAGATTCAGAAATATTAATGATGTACTATCTTTTGGGATGACCTGTTAGAACAGTATGCAATGCAGACTTGGCCCACCCAAAAAAAAAACTTCCTTAAACTCTACTTTGATAGATACCAAAGTGAAAGAGAGTATGGGAAATCAGGCTACCTTGTCTCATTTTAATTTCACTTCTTCATACAGATGTACATATACAAGACCCTCTTTTCTACATGATAGATTTGGATGACGAAAGGTTAGTGTTCGGCAGCATACTACCCAATGACCAGCTTACATGAGCAGAAAGGAGGGTAACAAAGATGGGATAAGATCAACACAGAATATCAAAATTGTAAGGGAAATAGCAATTTTACCTGACATTAAATGTTTACATTGTGAACATCTGAGCTATCATCATAGTTATATCTGAGCTATCTATCTCAAGCTTTTATACTCAGTGAAAAAGTTGAGTTCCTCTGATCTATGGTCATCCACTTTACAATAAAATGGACTCAGCTTAGAGATAACAGTCTTTCTCCACAAACTAGGGAGGGATCTTTGGGGTATTAGCTCAAACATGTCTGCCAATAGTCAGAAGAATCCCAACAGGCTTTTTCTTTGCAGTTCTTCCAAAATTAGAACAGAAAGATCACCATACATCTGGACTGTCATCATGCTACACATACAGTATCCAGAAAAAATATATAGCTCAGATGAGTCCATTTTTCCATGAGTAACACCACTGTTACTATTTATGTATTAGAAAAATCGCAATATCACTCTTCTAAATTTTTCCGGCCGGTACAGACCCCTTGATGTTTTAGTTCATAATCTTTTTAAGAATCTGCCCCTACAGTTTCATACGTTCTTTAATTTTTTATTGGAAATAGGCATCACAGCATCACTTGAGATTTAATTAAAAATTCTCTTGTTTTAAAATCTGTTCTAAAAGAAATAATCTTAGAGCAACTAGTTCCCTCCTAAAAGGTACACTATGATATCCTTTTTCTGAATTTTATTCTGGCAATTTATTCTTTCTGTCCTTGGGAGAAAGAAAAAAAAAAATAAATAAAGTACTCACAACAATCTAGGTGATCACTGCAATTATTTGACAGTGATGTTACTTTTAATTATCTTCCCTTTCACCTGCTAAGTGGGATGGTAGGATTTTTTTTTTTAATTTTGGTGCACCATTTCCCTTGCTATTCATGTAATTTCTGCCACTTGATTGACTGCATTCTGGAACAGCAGGAGAAAATATCGATAAGCCTTGAAAAGCAATCAGGCACATTGGGAGGGACATATCTGGAAAGAATCACCCTCACAAAAAGGCTTTCATGTGTCCCCTGCAGTGCACACCCAGAATGAAATTCTGACCCTTACCTTTGTATAGTGAAGTAAGTGGCAGGACACCCTTTTTTTTTGCCTAAAGTCATGACTAAGCTTAGGACATCTGTAATCTCTCCTCAAGATTTGCCCTTGACAAGACCAAAGAGTGGATCTTAATTTACATACAACACCTCTCCCTTTTAGAAACTGATGCCATTTGTATTATTTTATTTATTCCCCCAAAGGTATTGGGGAAACATTCCCAGGCCTAATATAAGGGGCAGCCAGTAGTTCCCATGAAGACTTATTCCTGCTATCAGAATTACTTCTACTATAGTTAATGTAACAGCCACTCACGTAGCAGGCAGCAATATACCCCAAGGGTAAAAGTATATGTCATCCATGCACTCTAAGTCAGCAAGGACAGTTTATACTCCCAGCTGCCTAGTGGTTTATGTGTAGCACATGTACAAAGAAGTGTGAAAACATGTGTAAAACAGGCTTATATTTATCACCCATACACAGTTAATCTCCTGTTGGGTGTGACAGTTCGCTACATTAGCTGAGTTTCCCAGAACTTTTTGGAAATAGAGTGTTTGTTTGTACTGTTACAGAATTTGAGGAATGAAGTTTGTTTTTTCTTCCTAATTAAAACACTCTGATTTTGGAATGTATTTTTGAAGAAAAACACTTCTCTATTGTATCATAGAGAAGAGAGACAAAGGAAAGCCAGAAAACATCCAACATGGAAGTCTTATAATTTGGAAATGGTTTCTTCATATGCCACGTCGGCTGGAGAGGTGGAGGCAGGCAGACAGGAGAACTTAAAGTATAACCTTTATCCAACATATTCATAAATAATCAGTTCTTCATTAAATGTCATTTGTAGCTCAAAGGAAATGTTTTGGGGTTCTAATTAGGATGCCCTGATCAAAGAAGTATGTCCTAGGAAACAAATTAATAGAAACATTGACTTGTTCATTAGACTAAAAGTGGCATCTCAGAGCAGGCTAAATAAATGTTTACTTAAAAAGTATTTCTTCTCAGAAATTCAAGAGAATTTCCAACACAAATAAGACCTGCACAGTTTGAATACAAAAGAAACATCAAGAGTTTTTAACTAGATCTTTTCTTAATTTTAAGGGATTCTAGTGCCTCACTATACTATGAATATTTTCTAAAGTAATGTATATTGGATCTGTTCTTTTATTTTTTTCTTTCAAAGAGAACAAAGTTACAAATCAATGAGGAGAAATTATATTGAATCATTCCCAAATCTCTCATTTTATTTCTTCTCAACAAAAAAGACTGATGATTTTTGCAGACAAAAAAAATTGAAGTGTTTATCATTAATTTAAAGTCTTTAATATAAATGTCTTTAATTTAAATAAAATTCCTTCTTATCTTTGTTGTTTGTGATTATATATATATCATAATAGAAATTTTTAGCATATTGGCATAAAATAATTAAAACAATGGATAGAGTTTTATTAAAACAACAGATGAAGTTTTCATGCGAATGATCCCCCTAATTCTTTTGGAAATGGTACATACCAAAAAATGCTGCAGCCATGCTCAGAATTTGAAAAATATTTGATTTCCTTGATGAATAGTCCTTCATATTCCCTGGGACTGTTGGGGCTGTCTTGATTCTTTCAGCTTTACTTCAGTGTAAGAAATGGGTATCTGAGAGAATACCCATGAACAGACAGGCAGGTTATGTAATTTAGTACTTGCTCCCCCCATCTCTAATAACTACTTTTCTCCACAAAGGACAAGGGCACTACGACTGATATTCTGTGTATGGGTAGATATTTTTAAAAGTAAATAAAGTCTCCACTGATGACAGATAGCACCTTTTCTGACTATGACAGATAGCCATTCAGGGAATTTTTTATATATCCACTGCACAAATTCTATTTCACCAGCCTGATAAGGAAAAGTGATAGCAGATAGAAATCTGTGTCAACACAAAGTAAATTAAAAGTGAGGGTCTTTCATCTGATAGTATCTTTTTATATAATGTAATTTCTTTGGCTAATGTTCTGTGTTTTACTTCAGAAGGTTATAGAAAAAGTGTAGGTGATGGATTAAAAAGAAAGTAGGCAACATTGCACAGAAGGGCATAACATCAAATGTAACAAAAGAAGAATTGTTTTAGTATGCATTATAAAATTCTATTTGTTGTCACATTATAGCAGTATTACTCCCTGTTGCTGTAGAAAGCTCTAAATGTCAAGGAGACAAAATACTTTCTGACTTATGAGTATCAAAACTGAGTATGTCCTATTCAGTGTGATGGCTAAGTGAAAATAACGTTGAAATAAGACTTTCATGTTTGGTTTAGATGTGGTTTGATTCACTCCACATATTTTGATAATCAAGAAACACAGGAGAGATAAATGGAAAATTTATAATGACAAATTGAAAATTCCATGAAAAAATCCAATAAATAATAGTAGATCTCCATACTTTTCATTGAATTTAATCAAAAATACCAACAAAGGAACCTCAGAAGAACAGTGACTCAAAAGATAGATTTTGGGAGACATCTGATATTTCATCTCAAAATTGTGGCAGTTGGGCTATTGACTATTTCAAAGAACACAGAGGCTTACTGATTTGTGACAAATTGTAAAGTCCATCACTACTTGCCATCAGTTACTTTAGAAAGACACTCGGAGAGAGCAATATACATAATATGCATGGTATTCTGAAAATCAAGTGTTCTGTGGTAATTACCATTGCCTTTAACCTTGAATCAACTGACAAAATATGATTATAAATACAAGCACTGTCTGAGAATGAGACAACACAAGTAAACAACACACAAGTACATTAAAATGATTTTTAAAAATAGATTCCATTATAATAAATCAATGATCATCATCTAGTTGTTCAACCATCATTTGCATGCCATCATGTTTTACTGAATGAATGGTTCACAAATGTGAGATGGAAAATTTGTCTCCAAAAGCTAATACCTCTATCTTTTTATAAAACAAATTAATACAAAAGTGAAAATTCAAAAAAAAAAAAAACCCAAGTCACAGCATGTTTTTTTTTTTTTTTTTTTTTTGCACAACAATGCAATAAAAGGTCATTAGTGCATCAGCTTTTTTGTGTATTTTGTGAAAAATATGAGATTGATGAGAACACTTTTACTTACTGTTAAGACTGACTGATAGGACCCATAGGGCTTTCTTTGTTCATGTGATTTCTACTTTTTCCTGGATATATGTGTCTGATCCAAAGCCGAATAAATTCAAACACATGTACAAATGAGAGGTAAGATGGTTCATGGCCAAAGTTATCGACACACCTTTAAGGAAATGTGTTATAAACCTATAGGATATTGGATATGGATATTGGAATATACAAAATGTCTAACAAGCTATAGAAAAATAAATTTATATAAAATAATATTAAAATTAATAAATTTAAATTAAATCTAATTATTGTTAAATTAAATCTATATCAGTAAATTTTCTACAGATAGACAAGTGATACTCCACCTACCAAACAACTGTTAGACAAACAATATCCCATCTTGAAAAGGAAAAAAAATAGCCAATGAATGAACATGTAAATGTTTAAACTGTAAGGATAAGAATTAGAATAAGTGAAAGGCTTGAAAGATAAGTGATTTTGACTATTTATGAAAGAAGGAAACATCTAGTCTGATTTGTTTCTGTTTATAATTTTATTAGAAGCAAAACAGAATTTAAGGGCAGTATATAATGATAAAATTACATGAACAAGAGGCTGAGGTGATGTGAGTGTTCAAAACACAACTTTTCATGTCTTAAAACTTCAAAATGTTGAAGTGTCTTGGATCCAAACAATCTAGATCTTGTTATATTTAGAAAAATCCTTTGGAGTGATATAAAAATTGTAAGCATTATACAAATTTTTGTTTGATTTGAATATAGATTAGAATAATATTACCTAATGAACTTTGGATAGAAATGCAGGGAATTATCATCAAGAGAATGAAATATAACTTTTATAAATAAACATAGTAAGGATATTATAAATTATATGGGCTAGATTCTCAAAGTTGTCTAATGATGAAAGCGACATAAATGAGGTGGAGAACATGTCTGCTGAGAATTTTCCTTTACTAAAGCCTACAGGATTCAACCTGGATGAATTATACTCTATGCATACAATATATTCGTTATGAACACATAGGTTCATAATTGTTCCATAGGATCAGAAGAAAATACCAGTTTTGCTGACCTAGTGAAGATGATACATTTCCTGGACTCTCAAGTAGATTCTTATTGGTGCCATTTGCAAGTATCATTTCCAATAAATCAAGCACGCACTGAAAAAAACAGATAGAGTGACTGATCTAAGTATTTTAGGCAACCCAGGCTGAAGTCTTATATTGGGAAATCGCTGCAGACAGAAAGGGTTGCAGGCACAGTCAGTTAGTAAAATACATATGAGTACTATTACAAAAGCCCTTTTATACTGCAAATTTCTGCTTGCAGATGAAAAAGAAGTTCCTCAGAAGTTTTTCTTTCTCTTTGGTCACAACTAGAATTAGTAACAATGATGATGTTAGTCTTAGGAAGTTCTATTCTATTCTATGGAACAGAGTAATGATAAAAAGCAATAGATTTTATAGACATTCGATACCCTTACAAAAAAATTTGCTCCAAATTCCTTTCATATATTTTTCATTAATATTTTTAAATTAATGTTGAACTGTAGATGTCTGAATAGTTTCACAGAATTAATAAAGAATTTGTATGGCATTTTATAGGATTATTCTGTAAGACTTTACATTCAGAAACATACTTTCTACAGTTCTGTTTCTTTCATCTGTATTTTTCATAATGTCCAAACTGTGAGGGTGTGGGTTTGCTCATTTTTCTTGCTTTGGTTTGTTTTATTTTTGAGTGTGAAATATAGAATGATAGAACTAGGAGTTGGAAGGAGTATGTTAACAAATCCAGACAGCTGAAAATGCTGTTGCAATTGAAGGGGTCTTGGTTGGTGTAATGTGCCATAGTAGGTCTCACTTTGTTTTGTTTTCCTTTGCTTTCCAGCTTATTATGCTACAAAGCATAACATAATACACATTGTACAGTGAAAGCTTCATTGAAAAAAAAATGTGTATTGAATCCTTTCTTTTCATATAACTAATATTACACCAGAAGTCTCCATGAATGGAATTCTGTAGGACTTATAGTCATTTTATTTCATTGACAAATACCTCTTCCTATATAAACTTAGTATTATTTATTGTTGCATAAATACAGACAGACTTGTAAAACAGACATAGGTGAACCTGGAGTTCCTGTGTTTAATATTTGAAAATATGGACACTGTCAACTCATTGGCAGGACATAATAAAGTTATAGATTTTGCTGGATTCAATACTTCGATTCTGCAGTTAAATACATTACCAATTGTTCTTTTCAGTTATCAGCTCTCCCTTAGAAAAATAAAAATAGCAAGGCAGCTTAAATTAACTGCTAAATAATGTAGATGGCAAATGCCCTTTTACAGGAGAGTTTGACCTTTCTCAGTCTTTACTGGTTTTTAATTTTCCTGTATTAGTAATGGTACTGATTGCCACATATATATATATATGTGTGTGTGTGTGTGGCCAACAAAGATATGTTCATCTGGACATTCTGGAGACAAAGATAAAATTGCCTTGTGCCTGCAATAAGTCTTGTTCTTAGAGGGAAAGAAGAAAACAAAAATGAGCATTGTACAGCAAAAAGCATTTCTGATGTGATGTTGTCATGTTAATTGATCCTTGCTCCTTGTCATTTTCAGGAAAGCATGTCTTTCAGCTAGCTGAAGTTTAAGCTTATATTGTCACCACAGAAAGATTACAAAAGTATTAGAACCTGTCATTTATGTAGTAGAGAAAATTTGATTTCTCTACATTTCATTTGGTTCCTTGCATGACTGAAACATGGAGCAACAGGCAATAACATGACTTGTCCAGGCCTGGAGCTTTGTGAGCCCAACTGTCAGCAGCGCTAGACTAGAGAAACCTGTGGCTTGTGCAGCTTGCCAGCACAGTCAGTATAGATTGTAAAAGCAAAAGAAACAATACAGAGGAAAGAAAATGTGTGCATCCACCTCCTTGCATAAATCTCTTATCCTCTTTGTGAAAGAAAATCCCACCAGGAGGAAATATCAAGACTATATATTCTTGTATGTTGGAAACATACGTATGTATACTTAATAGTATCTTCAGTACCAAAGGGTACTGAACACACTTGCACAGTCAAGTGTTTCAAGGAATTTAAAGGGCCTAAGAACATTTTTCAATAAAAGAAGGATGACACTCCACATGACAGTCCCCTTCAAAGCACAAAATGAATGACCACAAAAATGAACTGTAGAATGAAATGCAGAAAATGAACAAGAATTGGATAGTAATCAGTTGCACTAACTGTCAGCTGGACAAATTGCTCTTTCTCATCCTCCTTTTCCTTCTCTCTCACAACCATCCCTTCAAAAGCTGCACGTAGATAAATTCTCATACATTGAAGAACAGCTTTCTTCCCTCCCTTTCTTTGGAGTAGTGCTTTATGGCTAGTTAGTTGAGCTACTGGAACAGAGAAAAGGGATGTGCCTGCAAGATGAATTTTTGTCAGAGGAAAATAGGTTTTTGGAATACCAAAATATAAAGAAGAAAAATCTACCACCTGTTCTCAGATTTTACAAAATGCTGGTATGCCCCCCTGGTACTACTAAATAGCACCTCTACCACACCTCTGATAGTATACCTCTATTATACCTCTGATAGATAAACAAATGCGCACTTCACTGAGCTCTGACTGACTGAGAAAAAGAATATATACTTATGCATTTTGAAAAATTTTCTGACTTATTGAAATTAATATAGAATTAAAGATATGTAGGGAAATAAAAGGGAAAACATGAGCAAAATACCAAAAAATAAAAGCTTGGAATTCAATTGCTTAAAATTCATATTTTTCTAGTGAATTTTCCAATGCCCTTAGACACTCATTCAACCTCTCCCTGTCTGTTTTTTTTACTCAGTGAAAAAGAAATGAAAAGTTTTAAAACACATAGAGAGTTTTTATACAAAACAACATAAAATAAAATAATATTCTCACCTAAGGTTTCTTCTCATTTGCCTTGCTTTTCTATCGATAGATTTCAAAGAGATCCTCTGAAGCTAGGTACATGAAGTGTAGAAAACAAATGCCCTAAAACTCCAAGAGCATATTCTTATTTCTGAAATGACAGGGACACTGTTTCACTACTTGCACATTTGTTAAAAATTACAAGAGATACTGATTAAATTTCTCACTAATATAAAGTATAATTGATGCTTGAGAGTCTAAATCATTATTTCACTTGTGTGCCATGGCAAAATGAAATGCTAAATGACTACAAGAGCTAATGGAGAACAGCCACTCCACATAATGGCATAATGGATACTTAACATGTTTGATAAGGTCAATTTCCGCATACTTGATAAGGTGATTCTTTACTGTCCACATCTAGTTAGGACTTTTTGTTGCTGTTTACCAATTCACTTTTCAGTAGACCAATACCCAGCAAAAAAAAAAAAAAAAAAAAAAAAAAAAAAAAAAAAAAAAAAAAAAAAAAAAAAAAAAAAAAAAAAAAAAGCAAAAAGGCAAAATAATCAACCAGCCAAAAACAAACACACAGAATATTTGCATCATTGCTGCAAACAGATTTGTGATAAACAAAGAAAAAAATACTGTCTCTGATCATGATAAAAATGTGGAATATCAATAATTTGAGGGATGTGGAGCTGCTGGAGAGAGTCCAGCGCAGGGCTACGAGGATGATCAGGGGCCTGGAACATCTGTCCTATGAGCAAAGGCTACGTGAGCTTGACCTGTTCAGCCTGAAGAAGAGAAGGCTGAGGGGGGAGGTGATCAGTGTCTATAAATACCTCAAGGGAGGCAGTGAGGAGGATGGGGTGGCCTCTTTTCAGTGGTGGACAGTGATAGGACTAGAGGAAATGGCTACAAACTGAAGCATCGGAAGTTCCACAGGAACTTAAGGAAGCATTTCTTCACTGTGAGGGTGACAGAGCACTGGAACAGGCTGCCCAGAGAGGTTGTGGACTCACCTTCTTTGGAGATCTTTAAAACGCGCCTGGACGCAGCCCTGTGCCACATGCTCTAGGTGACCCTGTGTGTGCAGGGGGGTTGGACTCGATGACCTCTGAGGTCCCTTCCAGCCTTAAGCACTCTATAATTCCATAATATAACAAAGTTATACCTATACTACTCAGTAACAAATTTTTGCACAGTCAGCAAAATGGAATTATTGCCCCAGCTAAAATTTTTCTAGTTTATTGAAAATTCACGTATTTATTCGTCCAGCCACTCATATCTGTTGCTTAGCTCTTATCCTTCACCCCAAGACATAATAGTATGTCCTGGTTAAATTGTTTCAAACAACACATTCTTAAGATTCTGGTGTGATGTTTAAAAAGTAATATTGTCTCAAGACAGGAGGAGTTACATCACTCATCTGAGTGAGGTCATAGCTGAGAGGTACTGCCTCACGGGATTGAATCCCTTGGAGATCATTAGGTCAGTTAGTCCTAAATACCCACAATATATCTTGATAGAGATCAAACCATTTCTACTAAAGCAAACTCAGCCCTTATCACGGTGGAGACCTGAATCTTATTTTTGAACTGGTAGTTCTGAAGAATAAATTGGAAAAGTGATATAGAGAGAATAGTTTTCACAGATCTCAGTAAAGGAGGGAATATATTGCTCTTACTTCCTTAACATACATTAATACCTATAGATAATGATAACTCAGCAAAACAGATGAGGACACTCGTAAATTTTGATTTGGTTTCATTTTCTGTATGACTCCATTAAATCTCTGTAGTTTTTATTGTCACAACAATCTCTTCTAATCATTTTTTATTATTAAATGATACTTTATAGGACATTTCTATAATCTTTCAATAGTTATTGCACTATATACTTTAATAAATGAAACAAGTCAGCTGTAGTAACCTCCTAGTAAGATAAATATTCTAAAAGTTGGATAAACATGATAAGAATCATCTTTATAAATGTGTACCTCCTTATTTCTGGTGATGAAAGACTGTCTCAGCCATTTGTACTGCATTTTTACTGCAGGCAGTATTTACCATTTACTCTGTTTCAGTCTACCACACCTTCTCTCTTTCTTGGTTGCACACCTGCTGCTCTAAAAGCAGATAACCTATGCACAGAAAAATGTGGCTGCATGCTATCACATTTCTGCATTCGCAAAAAGTAGTGAAAAGTAGGTGAAATATCTAACTAACACAAGTTTTCTATAAAATAAAAAGCATAGTTCATTTTTTAAAAAAGGGTACCTATGATCCAACATCAACAGGAAGTCACAGGAGTAACTTGCATTCTAGCATGAACTTAGGCTTTTTGTGAAATTATCATTGATGTTGATAATATTGTACAATTAACATTTATTTTGATAGTGTTGAAAATGAATAAAATGTTATAAAGTCGACATAGAATTATTTTCTATTATTTAATTTATTCCTGAATTTATTATATGGAATTTATTCTTTAGTTAATGCTATGATGCTATGTTAATGCTATGATTTTTTATTACATTAACAGTATATATAATTGCATGTTACCAGGTCACATGCATTCTCACTCTTCTTGTTCAATGCCTGAATAAACAAAACAAAATTCCACACTGAATTTGTAAGGCCCCTTTTTGTCCTTGCTTTTGATCCTGCATTCCACAGACTCCTTTTACCATACACTTTCCTCCACTGCTGATTATCAGCAGTTTGCACCTACTGCAGAGC
Source organism: Nothoprocta pentlandii (assembly GCA_013398315.1). Taxonomy (NCBI): domain Eukaryota; kingdom Metazoa; phylum Chordata; class Aves; order Tinamiformes; family Tinamidae; genus Nothoprocta; species Nothoprocta pentlandii. The sequence continues at coordinate 517,710 of VZSG01000439.1, read as the reverse complement.
TTCCACTGAATGGTATCTCCTCTCTGAATCCCATCTTGCCTTCAGCAAGCTAAGGAGGCTGAATAGTCCTGAGCAAGGGTGTGATCTGAAATATCTTGAGAGAGTCAATCTTCAATCAAACCTATCTGAAGGAAGACAAAATAGACTTATCTGCATTTTTCTCAATAAGCATATGCCATGTAGTGGCCTTACTGCTATGAGTACTTCTCCCATGTTAGCTGTAAAGAAAAAAAAATATGTATGTGCACATGAATATATTTCATTCAACACATTTTTTAATTATGGTAAACTATTTAATTTAGAGTCTAGCTAATTTTGAATTTTTTCTTACAGAATGTTTTCTGCTGCAAGAGGTTTAGCAATATCTCTTTGTATATAAAGGCCCTCTGAAAAGTATTGCCAAAAAAAAAGGAAATGAGTAAAAGAATTATGAATCCAGCCAAGTGTGCTATTTATGCAATGAAATAAAGAGCACAAAGAGGATGTCAGTCTCTGACCAGGAAGAAATCCTTTCTCAGAGCTCATGAGAGTGTCTGGCCAAATGAAATCTGTCCCCTGATGCTGATGCAAAAATTGTAGTAGCTGTTTTCTCCTGAGAGGCAATAGTGCATAAGAGTCAGCACTTTCTGAAGATAAAGAAACAAAACAGTTGAGAAAGCAATAGAAAGTTTTGCTGCAATCCCTTCATTTTGAGAATATTGTATTTCTTGGTGCAGATGAGCCATCTACACTAAGTTTTTTGAATTATCCAAAGTCTGAACTTCCTGCTGGTTCATTTCTCTGCATCCTTCTCTTTTCTCTTGTTGTCAGCGGCATGGTTCCTTCCATGCTGCTAGACCACCTGTTCAAAAGAATAATAATAATGATACCCCTTACTGTTAAAAATATAGCATTTCTCCCAAGTTAACAAATTTCCCGTTACACCACTTTAAAATCAACTTGGCGCAATTAACATATCCTGATTGATCCCATTGGAAGTATCCAGGCACTATAATGCAACTAGTTAGTCTCCACAGGAAGAGCCAGCCAAATCACCTGCTCACATTCGTGATGGAGTCTAAATTGAATTCCACAAGCACAAGCTCTGGCAGAAGTCACAGCTAGCCTAATTTCTGCCAAGAGTAAACTGTGCTATTAGGGAAGTAGCTACCACATTCCCTGTACCACAGACTCAGTGCAAAGAAACAAAAATAATCTCATTTTAGTGGGTTCACCACACTTCAGCAACAAAATTTCTTTTAGCTTGGCTCCGCTATAGCAAGACTTAGCTGTGACAGAGAGATGTTTCCAAAATTAAACTGCCTTTCCTCAAATGTAAAATATAAAACCTCTTATTTCTCTAGTCATACTTGCTCCCTGAGTATCCCTTCCTATCTCTGTTAACAAGCTGAGCATTGAGGCGTCTTACTGCATTCTTGGACCTGAAGATAAGCATACTGACAACCCCCTTTGATATTTATATAGCTTTGCGATGTTTTAAGGATTATTAAATTGGAAAAGTATGATTTTCTTCTATTCCAATACATTTTTTTTTTCACAGGATATCAGCCTCTCTACAGGAAAAAGAGAATTCTATAAACATGATATAGGTGTGGTTGGAATAATGCGCAAATTTGAGTTCAGAGATAAAAAATGCAAATAAGATATGCATCTCTGCAGATTTCTGATTTGGCCAGTGATACACATGAAAGTGTGGAATACAAATGAACTGATACCAGGATTTACTTAATATTGTGTGAATGATATTTTTGGAATTAAAAAACACAACATATTTTATTTTAAATATATAGGCAGAAATTAAAAAGTATTGCCCCAAAGAATTGCAATCTGTACACATGAAAAAATATCAGTGCTTTTTAAAAAAAAAAAAAAGGGGAGGAGACTGAACACTAAAAATTAGATTGAATACTCAATATAAAATTACACAAGTTTATGGGAGAAGTACCAGAAGTGACACAGGGAGGAAATGAAGCTAAAATGTTCCAATTTCAATCCACAATCTTAATCAAGCTCATCCTTTCCTTCCTCTAAGAGTCCTGATTAATTGCACAAATTCTCTGATACCAAGCTACAGTTTATTTTTAAGATAATAAGGATGTAGGCCACTCCTCTGAATTCTTATGAATAAAAATATTAATGAACAAACAAAACAGGGAGTTGCTTAGATATACCCCCATCCCACTTTTAAGAAGTAGTTATATCCCACAGATTTCTGGAACAATCAAATGGCATAATTCACTCATATTGTTGAAAAAAAAAAAAATCCTCCAAACTTTAATTGGCACTCCCGGGGGTATTTCTCAAAAACTAAAGAAATATTCCTTCCCCGGTTGGACTTCTGATTTCATGCCATAGCCAGCATCATTAAGCACAATTAGAAATTACCAGTGTTCATCTTTTTAAAAGCTGTCTTTTGATACAATTCAGAGTTATTTGCCATGCTCACAAAGTCAAGTACTGTGCACTTTAAAAGACATTTAAAGTATCTGTACTTGCAGCTCATTCAAATAAAAACTTTTCTATATAAAAGTAAATTTTTCAACATAACATGTTCAGTTCTCTAAAGGTCAATGTTTAAAGCTATTTATGCAAAATGGCGCTTTATTTTTGCCTCTTTTCATCTTTAAAAAATACTACTGATAAGATTAGACTTTTCTAATATATCTGTTTTTAAACAAGTAACATGCAAATAGAGGTTGTCTTTTGCTATTGGTTTATTTTAAGATAGAGACATGTTTTCAGCTTTGGTTAGAAATGAATTCCTGTGTGCCATATGATCTGACACAAAAGGGACAAGAATGCAAAATTTATAGGACAAAATTAAGAACACAAAATTTATAGGAAAAAATTTCACTGTATGTTTTACTGCATGCTACTTTTTTCATGGTTCCTCACAGTGCGAGGAAGTTGCAGACTGCAAATGACTTGTGCAGGCATGGAAAAGCGTAACAAGATACAATTGAAGCACTTAGATGAAAAACAAATTCTCTCTCTTCTCCTCTTCTCTTCTTTCCTCTCCTCTCTTCTCCTCTCCTTCGGAGCAGAGAATGTTAATATATGAACACAATAAAAAAATCATAACACTAAGTTTCATTATCTTAAATACATTTACTATCTTCTTTATGAGCTCCTTCTCCCAGAAACCTCTATTTACTTCAAATTTCCTATCTTCTAGATTATACTCTCTAGTTTTAGGGTGTTTCAGCTTCACAGAACTAAGCAAACTTTTTCCTATTAATGTTATCATCTCAAGTGATGATTTTGAAGTTTTTCATTTTGTTACCTAAAAAATCTTCTACATTCAGACAGAATAATTGGAAGCTCCTTATATTTACATTGAAATATAGACTCTTGAGACCCAGAAGCATTTTTACTGCATCTTCTGAAAAGCATTAATATGCTTTCTATAGATCAGTGAGTAATTGTTCACAAAGTTTTCTGCCAGAGGAGTCCCAAATATGTGATATGATAACAAAATAGTCCTCAGTTGAGGATTCTCTCTTTCGGCTAGTACTGATTCACATTTGCCTTTTTAATGGATGCTCTGCATGGAGTAATCAATTTCGATATTTTTTTTTCCCTTACAAACTTACTCTTTTTTAATTACTGTGTTAAAAGTTTCCTGCATTGCAGATTAATTTCAAAAATATAAGCAATGGTTTTCTGAGAAGTGCCTTTCTTTTGCCAGGAGGTTCTCAAATATTTGCACATATAACCAAGTGTGTCAAATCACCAAATGACTGATCAATGAAATGAGCATCAAAATCAACAGTTCATAATACACTAACAAAAAGTATAGACATCCATGCAATTTATACCAGAGTTTTAAGCAAAGATGACTTTCAAGCTTGTTAATAAAAACAGCTAATCCCTTAGGAAAAAGTAGAAGAGACAAATGAAATAGATTTATACAGATCAAGAAAGAAAGTCAAAGGGTTAAACTCTGCTTAGTACAGAACAGGATCCATCTGACAGGAAATGAATTACAGTATTGTACATATGCACTTCCACATACATATATAAATATAGAAGTAGAAGACTACCATCCACATTAAATGGACAACTCTATTAATTTGTTAGAGGTTTTATCATAGCCAAAATGCCGTTAATATGTCAACAATATTTTCTCATTCTTCTGACTAGCATTAGATGGAGAAATGTCCTCCCCTTAATATTCTTTTCAGGCATCTTATGTCTACTTCTATTAAAAGTGTGGAAGTATTTTGTCCAGTCATATGCTCTTGCTTTTCATGAAGACAACAGATAGGAACCCATAAGTCTCCACAGAATACTTCTTAACTTCCCTTAAAATAACAAGAAGCAGTAAGCAGTGAAGGAACTCTTTATCCACAGATGGATGGGAAGTTAAACTTTAACAGAATTTCATATTCTGATTTTCCTTTTAGCTTTTAAACAAATGTCCATGAATGTCTTACGAGATGTAAGAGACACAGAGGGGTTACATCTGATTCAGTGCAGACATTAGAGCTAGTCATTTAGTCTCCTTTCACAAATAGTGGAAAAAATGGGCATTTCTAGGACACAATTCTTTTCATCCTAATGAGACATCTGAACCAGGTCAAATGATTCATGCCTTTAAAGTGCTTATTTCTCCCCACGGACAGTTAAGGTCATTTGTAAGACTAACTCAGATGTAGATATCATTACTGTAGACATCTAGACCTAGATAAAATAAATTAACATTCATAGTTATGTCTGACATCTAAAACTGTCTTAATTTGTGAGTACCTTAGTGCATAACAATGATTTGTTTGATTACAATTTTGTACACCATAAAAACAAGTACTGTAGTAGTTACAATCCAAGGAAAAACTAAGAGTTATGGATGCACTAGAGAAAACAAAAGAAAAGATGGAATATACTACTACTATTCAATAGTATATTGATCATTACATTAAAGGATGCAATTGATCTTGCTTTCATGGAAGGACACATCCCAGAATGGTGTAAATATCAAAGCTATATTTATTGGTCTCTCTTTGTGCACATGATCTATTATTTGTTTTCCAGAAATCTCCAAGTACATTACAAGCAAAACACATATCATGATTTAACTTATATAGAGAAATAAACTGATGTGCAAAGAAAGGAAGATCCTTAGCAAACATCATTTAATAAGTCAATGATACAGCAAGGATTAAATTTGCCTCTAGATCCATTCTGAATAACATTGTACTTTTGCGCAGGCTTGTAGTATCTTTCACAGAGAGAAGCAAAAGGGACACACCAGACAAGAGCAAGGAATGTATAACTAGTTCGAAGAAAAGACAGTAATATTTTTTTGAGATGTATAATATAATTGTACACTTCATCAGAAGTGCAGGTTTCATCATAAATATATTTCTTCCTTTACAGATAAAAAATTCAGGGAATTCAAAAAAAATGTTTATGCATGATTTCTTTTTGTGTCTTTAGATAGAAGGAAGCCTTTCTGGAATCCATATTTACTCTGTATTTCAATTACCAAAGATCATTTAAATCTACAATGATCTGATTATGTACACCGGAATGTTTATGTGAATGGTCTTCTGCATTTATAACAAAAGATCTCATTGGCAGAGCGGTTTAAACAGAATCTTGTGTAATTGACAAACTGATACCGAAGTAGCTTTTCATTTGTTTATTTATTTTTATTTACATCTATTTAAAAGTTCTCATCTTCTGAGGAACAGAAATTAAAATCACGTAGAATAATAGTTTGCCTAAGACCAGTAAACCAATAATACAGAAATGAAGAAACATACAAAAAGTTGGAGAAGAACCTCATATACCTATAAATAAGCTTTTTAAAAATAATTAAAATGTAGTACTCTTACTTCAAGATACATCTTTTTCCGTTGTTTTTTTCATTATTATTATTTCCATGCACAACCATATGAATGAGGATATAAATAAAAAAGTTAATGTGCATATAAGAATCCAAAAGTTGTGCGGTGTGTAAGTTAATTGTTATTTGATAAGTTAGAAATAAGTTCTTCAGACTGCTTTATGGGAGGACCTCCAATGCAGATTATTACTTAAAATACAGTATTATTTGCATTAGCAGGGAATTCATGAATTGAGCTATGCCTAGACGATCTTAGCAGGCAACCCATACCTCATGTGGTAGAGGAGGCAAAATCTATCAGACAGATCCCTGTCATGCTAAAATGGGAGGAAATGCTTTCCTGTACCCACATATAATGTTTATTTTGACTCTGACTGCCAGGCCAGGCATCTGTTTTTTTTTTTTTTTTTTTTTTTTTTTTTTTTTTTTTTTTTTTTTTTTTTTTTTTTGATTCTAAGTACATGACCAGGCACCAAGAGGGACAAGGACAGTCTGTCTTGATCCTGAACAGCAACTGATCAAAAGCCTTTGTAATTTTAATCATTGCCTTATTACAGAGTTGCAACTGCTGTTAGGTCTGATGATACCTCAAACCATATTTTCCCCAGCTCTATTTATTGAAGAAACAGGCAGACAGATAACTGGTAGCATCAAGATAAAGTACCAGCAGTGTTTTCATCTAATAAACACTAATATTCAGCTAATAAAAGAAAGAGAAGGAAGGTGGCCATGTTTAGCAATTTATTTCACAGCAAATTTGTAGTGAGTCACAAAAACATGCATGACCGTAGGGAAATAATTAGGGGATTCTTTTACTCCAGTAAATTATGAGAGCTATTGTAGCAAGTTTAGTAAAAAACTCAGCAAGTGAAATCTGTATACAGGTTTCATACTTCTAGTGACATATATTGTATCTTTAAACCTCAGGTTGACTGTTCAAAAACAAACAAACAAAAAAAAAAAAAAAAAAAAAAAAAAAAAAAAAAAAAAANAAAAAAAAAAAAAAAAAAAAAAAAAAAAAAAAAAAAAAAAAAAAAAAAAAAAAAAAAAAAAAAAAAAAAAAAAAAAAAAAAAAAAAAAAGATTGAGCAGCCATGTAGCTTATGCCAAATCAAAAAGAAAAAAAAAAAAATCAGTCTTTCATCAGTCTCCCTACAACCTCTCCAGGTTAATTTCCCCATTCTTAGCTTTTTCTACCTTAAAATTACTTATAATTTGCATTTTCCTGTCTCCAGTTTTGTTTCACAGGATCAGGTTATGTGAGAATGCAAATTCTCTAAGGGCTTATTTTCAGATAGTCATGCAGTTAACACAAGATTCAAGTTAACTCTATGCATGAGATTTTTTTCTTGATCTAATAGCATAATCTTTCAGTTATTTTTGCACCCTACTATGCAATGCATTTTTCTTTGTATGTCAACACATCATATATGCTTTAGAGTAAAATTTAATTCATCTGCAAAAAACTACAGCTAAAAAATTACAGCTAAAAAATGACTGGAACAACCTAAGAAGAATAGACCTGTCTATTCTCAAATTTTAGTGTTCTAGAACACTTTAATAAGTTTTACTGAATATGCTATTATTAATGGAGAAGCAAGTGAATTTGGGGGGGGGGCATTAGTGGACCCTAATTCACCAAAGATTATTAATTAATGCATACAGATGTATATGAACTTCTTACGTTTAACAGTGCCCACTCACAGAACTGTGGCACATAGGTTGTTTGGAAACAACCTATGAAAAAGCAAACCTAATTACTAATTAAAAATTAATTAAAAAAAGAATATTTTCAGTACATTTTTACAAGTGCACAGAGACTATATCTAAATTTCTTAGAAAAGCAGCTAATGTAAGAAGCCTCTTCCCGTGCCAAGAATGTCTACCATGTCATAAAGCAACCATGACCTTGCAATTTTGTAGAAGTATTGGTCTTCTAGTTGGATCTTCTGCTGTAGTGGGTTTATCATCTGCACTGGATCAGGTCAATCATGGTTTTGTCTAGCTGGTAACGTTCAGGAGTGGCCTTCTCTGTGACATCATAAAGCTTCTGTTGACCCAGTCCTAAACTTTCTCATGTTTTTTCTGAAGCTATGATGCTAGGTTAGGAAGAGTTACTGATACGATGAAGCTGTTGTGTCAGTCACTTTTCCTAAATTAGCATCATCTGCAAACGTGTTAAACATACACTATGGGTCATCATCTAGGGTGCTGATGAAGATATTGAAAATGGAATATTCCACTCATTACCAGCAACTGACTGGATAGCTACCCTTCAAGCATGGCACTCCAGGCAATTTTCACTATAAGTTCATTCTTTCAGCCCACATTTCCTCAGCCTTGAAAATATAAAAACTCTCCGCAGTCATAAAGCCTGTATGAAAAGGCTATTGGATGCACCTATCCTACTTCATCCAGCACTGTAGCTGCCTCTACCTAAAAAAGTTCACAAAGGTGGATGTTGCCATACAGGACTGAGGCAGCTTGATATTTCTCCTTTGTGTTGGGGCTAGAACAATAGAACAGTTACCTGTGAGAGGCATATGTGTTCTGATAAGGTTGGTTTGGTGTCAAGTGCAGGAGCTTCAAGAAGCACTTCCAAGCTTCTCTGTATCAGGAGTTTTGCTAAAGACACAAGTGTACTCATTGTAGACACTCTACAGCAGCATGAGTTTAAACTTCCCTGTAAGCAAGAGCAGTGATATAGCCATGGTAAACACAGAAAGCAGAATGAGAAGAAAGATGTCTCCCAAGTCAGGGAGCTCTTTGATTCTCCAGAGCTCTATAATATTGGAGAAATGCCTGCTGAGAGTCCCTGGATCAAGATCAGAGGAGAATGACCACTGATATTGTGGAATAGCTGTTACAATCTTCTTGACCAAGAGAAAGTAGCAGAAGAGGTTTTCCCTGATTTCTAGAAGGAGTCTTCTGCTCCTAGGTCTTCCAGGATGCTGCAGAATCTGCTGGAAGATCAGCATGGAGTTATTCACACAATTGATGAGGTTCCTAGATTGTGTTGGAGATGATTTCTTGAAACAAATGATAAAGGCAACAATCAGGATTACTGACTGAGGAGATATGGCTTTATCTGGGAGAGACAAAAGAATACAATTTTAAGAGGTTCATTCTTGAAAAATGAGTTTGACATGTGGCATGAAATGAAACTGCTGCAGCACAGTGAGGATAGCACAAGTATAAAATACCGAAAAAAGCAAATGGACTCGAAAAGTGGGCAGAGAGATTCTGAGAGATGTGTAACATGCATCTGTTCCACCATTTATGCTGAAATAAAAGTTAAATTTCTGATGTAAGCATAGAAATGAAAAACAAGATCTGAAATTGTGGAAATTTTGCTAGGAAATTCTTCCAACCAAAAATCACCAGATTTTATTTTATATTACTTAATCCATTAATGAAACATTCTATATGGAAATTATGAAGAGAAATGAAGTTGTGGAAAATAATATAAAGATTGTTCATAGCAGAGTTATTCACAGTACCATAAACATATAAATAAGCACTCATATTTCCCTAAGGATTGATTAGAAAATACTATGATTTGACTCAGTTAGATGCATTTATGCAATTTCCACATTTTAGTTGCCAATTTACACAGAAAAACATAAATAAGTGAAACACTGCACACATGTTCTCTGCTTTAGTGTAGACCATCTAGAGGGGATGTAAGCACTTGCACCAATCTACTTGTGTCCTTAAAGATATGGTTATCATCTCAGTCAAGAGGTGAAATATTTTCAACACCTCAATAACCAATTACAGCTTCCTTCCTAAACTTCCATCAAATCTGAGTATTTCATAGCATGTATAGATTAGACAGTAAGTCAGACAAAGGAAAACAGATAAAATTTTATGTCTGCACATTTTGTGTTTACATCTGAAACCATAAAATCTGTAAAAAATATATAAATTTAAAAGATCTTTAAAAAGTATTTTTCCTGACAAGCATTTTTGATATGTTTCTAGATTCTATACGGCAGAAAACTTCCCTCACTTTTTTTCTTTGAATGTAGTAAAAGATTTTAACGAGATGAGTGCTTCCATAATGTGAGTAAATCAGGAGAATAGTAGATTATGCTACTAACATTCAAAATAATCCCTGCATTTTCATGTTTTGCTCTTGTTTCATTTTCAGATAGGAAGGGTATTTTTTTTCATATTTTTTCATCATCACTGAGGCAATATTTTCATATCTTACTATAGTCAATTAGAGATTCTGAAATATCATCTTTGCCAATCACATTTGAAGGGCAGAAGATGCAATGTTCTCTATTCCCTACATGCTGTGATTATGGCAAATTTCAGGTCAGATCACTCATACTTTAATGTTATAAATCCTAAATTAATCACCTACAGTGGACAGGCCGAATATTGGATCATGTCTCTATTCATTATATTTAGATATTAAAGGACCTTACCTTAGACTGGACATTGGGAGCAGTATCATAACACACAGATGGCATAGGACTTGGTGTGACTACTCCACATCAACTCCTAAAAGAGGTTGGAAACTTTCTAATTGTCTTCAGTCTCAACACTGTTCTACTGTAGGTCTTGTATTCCTTGTTTCATAAAATAAAGGAAGGAGGGATAGAAGAAAGGAGGGGAGAAATGAATGGAAAGTTACCTGACAGAAAAAAAAAAGAAGCAAAAAGTCTTCAGAAAGGAACTCATATTTGAGTTCTCTCATATTTTGGTTCTATAAGAACTAATTTTATATATTCTGTATGTAAATATTTTTGAGAGAGGCAATTTAAGCTGTGACTTTCAAACATAACTACTAAAACTCCATCATCGTGAAATATATGACTGAAATAATAATTTCAAATCAAATGTAAAATATGATATTTATACTTGTTACTTTTTAAAAATTTTGATTACTAATAATCCTATATCAAAGATATATATAAATGCGGTCTCTTACTTGTGCCAGTACTGGTGCTATACTACAGATAGCATTGGGAAATTGATTCATTATAGAATTTCAACACATCATTTATATATATTGAAATATAATAGCATAGCATGTATCACCATAAATCATTTTTCTTTCATTATTTAAAGCATTTGAAAGGTCACCTCTAGATTCAGAACAATACTTTGCCATATTGGTTTTATTAAATGAATGATCCAACGAATTGAAGGAGTGCTATTCGTTCTTTGCAAGTGCAATCTGTTCTTCTTTTCTTTTTATTTTGTCAAGGATGGCTTCCTCACTGTAAAAAGAAAACAAGCAATACGTAGAAAGGGAGAGTTATGAGTTAAATGGATCTATTAAACAGAATGCTGAATGCACCCCTTCCAGATAAGAGATGGTAAGCTGCTATAAATTAAATGAAAGCTATACTTGAAAGGATGCTTGCACAATTCTGGAGGAATTTACTTATCAATTGCACAAAAGTATTGGCTCACACAAGGTACACAATATAAAAAGAAACAAAGGATGCAAAAAGGGACCAAAACAGAGAATATCACCCTGTATACACTGTGGAAGAGTTTGCATTATATACATAGTATCAATGATTCTGATCAACTCCAGTTGCATGGAGCATTAAACTGGTCAAAAATATACAGGATTTTAAGAGAAGAAATATCACTGGATGATCTGCAAAGTCCTTATTGCTGCTGTTCTATATCAAAAGCTAAAGTTGATATTGAACATATTTCAAAACTTTTTGTCTAGTACCAAATAAAAGAGTTTTGTTTCATTTTCCTCTAATAAATTCATACCTGTCTAAACTTGCACATATGTGGAAGAATATTGCAAAGTTGATAAAATGTAGGATTTCTTTAAGAGAGAGTATAAACATTACAACAAGTTTGTTCCAGCCTTCCAGAGGAATCTGAGTTTCATCAGATATGAATTATATCTCTTACATCAAAGTCTCAGCAGCTTTTCACTCTTATATAGTGAGTACTAGGCATAGAGTTGCCTTCTAGGCCCAACAAAAATTTATTTAAAAAGAAACAAATCTTTTTATGTCTTGGACTTTTCCAAA